>CABFVX010000958.1:51692-91816 GCA_902151425.1 Timema shepardi
TTTTATTTGATATGGCGTGGGTGATCCACGGTTCAATTTTGGTAACTTTCTGGGGAGATTCATATTTGGCTTAGTACGATTTATTTACTGTAGGCGCGCCCGAACCTATATCTTGGTTCATCTATGTAATATTTAATATTGTCTAGGATATTTTTTGGGATAGAAGTTTGTTTAGTATTAGATGCATTTTGCATGGGATAGTAAATTTATGTTATATACGCTTCGGGAGTTTCGGGGAACGTATTGTACTTTTACAAGCATTGCTATTGGATTAGGCTGCTTGGTAATTTAGGATAGGTCCCCATCGGTCATTGTTGGAACCCCTACTTATAATATTTAGGCTAACTAATCATGTATATTTTTATAGTTACGCGAGGCTATGTTTTATGAGAATTTTTCTTGTTTATCTATACTCCTGTTAAAGCTTATAATGTATGCGCGCGCTTGGGCGCTAAATTTAAAATATTCACTTCTAACTTTCACTCTACGTTCCTTCTGTGGAACAAGTATAATATTGTAAGTTATGGCGGCTTAGTCTGTACTTTGGCAGGCTAAGCGTAGCATGACTAAGCCATTAATGTACTCATCATTTATTTTATCATTGTAATTTATCTGAAATAAAAAAAGTTTCTCTTGTGACCTCATGGTTATTTTTTGGGGCACGCTTCCCGGGATCTATGTGGGCGTCACAGTTTGATATATATATTTAAATGTTACTCTTATAACACGTCATAAATACTTGGCATACGTATGGTATTATAATTTACTCTTTCTTTGGTACATTTATAGTATTAATATCAACCGCATGTGCAACGCACGTCATATCGACTACGTTGTCATATCGCTTCTGTCTTCGGGTACAGCCCAAGCTTTGTTTCTCTAAGAAACTCCCTTTCCATTTCTCTGCTTACATCAGAGACCACTCCTATTTGAAACGGTAATTTGTAACTATCGTAGGAATGTTTAAATTTCAGTCTTCTGATTAGTTGGACAGTGTCATCGTTCGATGTAGAGGGAAACCCGGAGATCGTTTTGAACGGAACAAGTCTGCAACATTAAGCTTTTCCTTTTGTTCACTGTCCAATTCCCCCAGTAAGCACATTTAGTATAAAATAAAATTTATTGACTTTCAAAATGCCTGAAGGGCTTAAATATGCTAAAATAAAACAATATTATTAATTAAGATAAAACCAGAATTTAAAATATAAAATAGTAAAGGTAACATTCAAAATTGCAGTCTAATCCTTTGATAAAGTATGTGAGGAAAATTACTAACAGTATTTAACACAGAAACAGATTAACGAAAGCAGGACATGCCTTATCCATGCACTTGAAACAAAATAAGAGTTCCCCATTGTGAACATTACAACCACGTGAACAAGGGCTATTCTATATTAATATAATAAATTGTTTAATATAGTATTAATTTGTTCTTCTTCTAGCTTGATCACCGAGGGGAAAATATCAATTTCAAATCGAAGGAGAAATTTTTCAAAAAATAAATGTTAAGACTGTGGTAACAACGATACGATCATGACATAATTCTTAACATGATGTACAGTACTTAGCATTTATTGAATGGAGGAAGTGAGGTCTATTCACAGAACTAGTAGTTATTGGATTTTTAAAATTTGGTATTGCTTCTAATTTGTCAACATTTAGTGAATCTCCTTGATTAATGTTAAATAGGGTCTATTATAAATATTGGCTATTTTTCAGGGCCATGAAGAATCAGATTCCATTATTTTCTGCTATCGTGTTTGTTGCTGCTATTCTTGGATTGGGCGTATTTCTGTACATACATTTTACAGGTGGAAATTCATGTATGTATAAAAAAATTAGTAGTATGCAATATATTCCCTTAAAATGGGTAAAATGTAAAACATGCCAAAATATGTCTACACAAATAACTATTCATGATGTTATCTAATACAGCCTTTTATGTAAGTTTGAAAGGGACTTATCATGAACAATCAAGATTTTTTTTAAAATCTCTATCTTTTATTTATTGATTTATTTTACTCCACGTCTTACCTATACGTCTTAGTCCATACGCAATTAATTAAACTTATGGAGTAGGATAAGGAAAGTAGAGTATAAGGTGGAAATATGGGCTACTGGTTTGTTTTAGGATTGAAATTTAAACTATTTTCAATATTGAGTTACGACATTGGGTATTTATGTAGCTAAACATGTTTTCTTTAAGTCAGTAACCCTAAATAATTATTTTAAAAAATGGTTTCACTTATAAGCCATTTTTAATAAAAGACGTAAAATCTCATTTTTTAAAATTAGGGTCTAAATATATTCTACCCTTCAAATTCAATAAAGCATTGTAAAAAAATGCGGGGTTGAAAAAAAACTTTAAGTTATTTAAGAAAAATATATGTAAATAAACATAAGTTGGTATGAGCCTATTTTACCAATTTTATTATTATAATATTTTAAGATAAAAAAGCCCTACAAAAATGTGACAATCCATAAACAAAATTCTAGCGTTAATAAACACTAAAATGTTTTACTGCATATTTGTGTTGCTGCAAGTCTTCTCTGCTTCAAATTCACATCTCATGAAGTCTGCACCAGTAAAATGTTTGTGTTCAAAGGAAAGATTCCTGTTGCCTTAGAGCCATACGCTGCGATTTCCAGTTTAGACCTTCAAGTAAGCTTTTCATAATAGGGTTTGCGAAGAAGCCACATCCTCACTTCCTGAATATAAACGTCCTTTAGAGCACCCATAAATGTCTAGTCAAGGGGCTGAAGCCGATGGGTTTAGTGAGCAGGCAGCACGACAATGGTAACGTGATTGGTTTGGGCCATATTAATTACATATAAATTACGATTGTGGCTGAAGTTCCCATCCAGTATTAATCAAACAAGTGATTCCTGAGTTGGTTTGACTTGTTCAATTAAATGAACTAACCACTCGGGGAAAATATGGGTCTGTACCAATCCAGATGGAGCCAATCGAACCTGGAAGACAGCATCTCATCAAATGATCAGACGTGTTGGTTCTGGGGAAGATTATAATTGTAGGAACGAAGTACCCACTGGCATTCATCGCTGCGATGATTGCTATTGTACCTGATCTCATTTGACGTCATCGTGGCTACTTGTCTCTTACCCTTCTGTCTGATGACAGGTGGTATTCTGCTTTGATCGACAGTCATCCCAGTTTCATCTACATTGTATACTCCTCCTGCTGAGAAGTTGTGTTCATCGTAAGCATTTTGCAGAATCTGAAAACATCTCTTAATATTTTCCTTATTAAATCAAAGGGTTATTACGAAGAAAGTACCACATGGCTTTAGAAGAGAGAGAACATCGTTATGTCATTGCAGAAAAAGATTGAATCATGCTCGTCCTGCAATTGGTGTTTTGAATGGTTGGTTTCGTCCATTTTTTGTGGCTTATGTCTCCATCAGCAATAAGCACTTCACTAATTCCTCTTCAAGTTCGTCTCCTAAAACTGTTTTGCGTTTTAATGTAATCACAGTTGTTTTATCCGGAAGAAGAGGGTTTTGCTAACCAAGGTTTGCAGTGTGGTATGGGTGACTTGAAATACTTTCAAAACTTTCAAAGTATTTTCTCTCTCTCTCTCTCTCTCTCTCTCCCTCACTGCATTAATAGTCTACATCATTCATTCATTCGTTCATTCCACTGCTTCATTTTTTGGGGGGGACATATGTTAGCTTATTTCTTGATATTCTGAAACAAGTAAGGGCTTTCTATGTTTTCTATAAGCTGTAAAAAATATTGGTCTAAAATGGACTGGTAGCCGATATTTAGACCAAAAAGGTAGCCCATATTACAGTCATTATGGCGTGGACGGTTAAGAAGCTTTGTTATTGAGACAATTAAATTCGAACTCTATAGGGATTGCAAGACTAACATATAAAGAAGGTAATAAATACACTAAACCTAATACCCGAAGTAAAAATAAATTTTGTGTTAGAAAATTATATTACTTACCTGTTAAAGTTTTGAAACCAACAAAAACAAAGAACGGCTTGTCTAGTGTAAGCTTCCACATATAACTACCACTTTTTCTGCTCTACCATAGTCACTAGTTTGGTACAAGACGTTCAAATAGTTTATGCCAGATTTCAGCAGCCAATGGAGCTGAAACCTTTCTGGCCCATATTAACAGCCTAGCCTATATTTACACCCTCTCTAATATTTGTAGAAAACCCATCCACATCCATTGAGTAGAGAGATAGGAAAAACATCCTGAGTAAATCCAATCGGGATTCGAACCCGTGCCACTCCTCACCAGCAAACTATGCTAGATGAGCTCAGCATGTACTCCAGTGCCCACCAGTGAGTAAACGTTATTTGAATGTTGAAAACTAATGTTTTTTCTAAACAGAACAAACGTTAATTGGTTTTCCTTTGGTTTTGAAATTTGATTGATTCTCCCAAGCAGAAGTTTTCAAGAAGAGTGGGCCAAGCTGAAACTAGTTGAACTGAATGAGAACGGCTTGCGCACATTTGGATGAGGTTTTGTGATTGGTTTAGAGATAGTCACGCCGTGACATTTATGTTCTGCTCTTATTTTAATAATAATTATTATTATTTAGAATGTAGGGCACCAACTAATATTTTAGCTGGTCTATAACTAAAACGTGCATTAACTAAGGTAACAGGCAATAATATGTTACTTATGTAGGTATAGCCTTACTAAATTAGAAATTATTACATAATATTTTCATACGTCATAAGTAATAACATGTAATTTATAGTATAAAACTAAAGGTAAGAGCCAAAAATTATATTTAAATAATGGTTGACTTACTATTGTAATATTATGGCAAATTTAATAAATGTTTTGCTTTTATTGTTATAGTTTTAATTATTTATAATAATTGAAAGGAAAATGGTTGGCTGGCTGATCCTTTAATGTCCAAACCACACTTAAACGATAATTTTTTAAACACTACATTTCGATTCGATAGCCTAAATGTTAAACATTTAATATGTAATAAACCAATGATTTAAATTGTGTTAGAAATTTACACTTGGACACAAAAATCGGACCTGGAACCCCTGGATTAGCACGTAAATGCTTCATCACTAAGCTATTCTGGATTCTTTCCGTGTGCAAGATCAATTATCATGCATAGCTTCAGGCAAAGTATGTGATCGGCCTATTAGACCATCAGCTAATAAGTAACTATCAGAAACAAAATCAGTCACCGGTGACTTAGGGTCGGCGTGTGTGCTGGTACAGTTCAAACTTATACAAGTCACCGGTGGTTGTGTTTCTGATAGCTACTAGTTAGCTGATGATTTAATACGCCAATCACATACTTTGTTAAGCTATGCACACGTATATAATGCTTGATAGCTTAGTAATAGAGCACTGAGGCGTTAAGCTGAGGGTCTTGTATTCTACTCCCGTGCATAGGTGTCATTTTTCGCCATATTTAAATAAATACCATGTGGACGGTCAGTGCACTAAACTATAATTATTTGAATGTGTTGTAATATTTTAAGATCTTCAAATCCACCCGACATCACCAGATGGCAATGCTTTGATAGCGTACGATCCTAAGCAGCACAACTCATCCAAATATTGGATCTCAAACATCGAGAGCTTTCTTAAAGGTATTCTATATTTATACCTACTTTACAAGTTTACTATTGGTATTAGCGGCGCACGGACAGTGCAAGATGGCGCGCTCCAAACGGCTCGGCTTGAGCCATGCGTCACAATATCGTTTTGATCGGCGCATGCTCAATGCGAGAAATGAAATCATCACGCACAACACACCTCAGTAGACGATACTAGTTATCCAGTTTGTAGGATCCCAAGAGCAAAGTGACTTTTTTTTTTAGATTCTTTGGCAGGAATATTTACTTCGGCGGAAATTTCACACCACGCATCTTCTCTTTTATTTTTATTATAATAGTCCGAGCTCTTTGGATCCCATAATAATCGATTACTCTCATAAAGATGAATTCCTTGACGTAGAACTTTGTTGTCCATGATGCGTGTGAAGCGCGCCACCTCCCACTATCTGTACGGGGCTTTGGTAGTATTGTTATAATTAGAGTAGTTTAGCCATGCCTTGTTTATTAGCGTCTGATTATAGTAACATTTGAGAACTTACTATTACTTAAGTATTATTTTATTCAAATAAGAAACATAATTATCCACAAACATTTTCAGGGGGTTAAAGAGAACAAGCTTATCTCATCTGTCATCAATACTCTTAGCTGTGCATTTTCATAGAGCAGCAGTTCAGCTGGTTAGTGCTGACTGCACCATCTGGTAGAAATCCCACGTACTAGGAAAGTTCAGGAATAGTGGTGGTTCACCGTTGTCTTCCACACTAAATTTCTGTAAGCGAGCGAGAAAGGGTTTACCAATTTTGCTGGAAAGGTATTTTCACGTACCTTACAGGGTTTTTTTACATGTCGTAATCGACAGGGGACCGATGGCTTTATTTCCCCTCCGAAGGAAGTTGTGCTACGTATTTTTATTACAAGAATCATTCGTCGACCTCAGATGGGTTTGAACCCTCGAACATCAGGTCCTGAAGCGAGCAATTTACCCCAAGACCACCGAGATCAACTGTATTGTAATTGTAGGTATCATTACCAGTATAACCAACCCGTGGAGTAGCGGTCATTGCACCTGGGTTCAATTCCCGGCTGGTACCTTGGGTATTTTTCCTGAAAGGGGGATTACACCAACGGTCACTACGGTTTGGTTCATAAGGCTTTAGTCAGGTTTAAGAGTTTCCACTGGTTCCACACCGTCACACTCACTATCACCGTCATACTCATACTCACCATCACCCTCATCTCATCGGGACATGGAAAGAGCCTCCACAGAAAGGATGTACGATTAGTACATTCGGGCGTCCCTTGGACAACTGTACATTAGTACTGGTCAATCTTTTCACAAACTGTGCTATGAGTGATATAGAGCAGACTTGCGATATTATTATTATCATCATCATCATCAGAATGATATTCTTTACATATAAATGTTTAACAGCGTCATGTATCCGATAGCAAAATGAGTTTAACACACTAAAACTAGGATGCTACTGCCGGTGTTTAGTTAATCTTATACGTGAGATACATACTACTATACCATCACCAAGAATATCAATATCACACTCTTTATTACTCAACCTGAATACTCTCTTAGAAGGTTGTGCAAGAATATTGAGCCATCGCGCATAGTAATTAAGCTTCCACAGATTTCTTATTCCAATATAATTTTGTTGACATACATACAATTAAAGAAAAGGTAAGTAATTATATTTTAACATTAAATTGAGCCCCAATGTTTAAATATTTTTCTAACAAGAGAATTGACAACAATAATGAAATATTTTTTCAGCATACACAGATCCATCACTTATCCCAGGACGAAGCGAGAAAAAAGTGAACTGCAATTATGACCAGCCACCTCAAAAAGATCAAGTGTGTGACATAAACATCCAATACTGGTCGCCATGTACGGCAAAGAATAATTATAGCTACCATAGAGCATCACCATGCATCTTTCTCACGTTCACACAGGTAGTACGACACTCCGTGGTCCGCTAATTACTTTTATTACTAGATGACTTTTATGTGTCTGGACATTTGTTTTGAATGAGCATCTAATTTTAAATGCAACCCTAGTTATAAATACTGTAACTAGCTAACTCTCTGCCCTTAAGTGACTCGTTAGATCATGAGCACCATAGAGTAGTCTCGACATTCAACCCTATCCTGAGACTTCTTCATTCACTCCCTAACCTGACACTCAACCTCCTTTGAATTCATCATCATATTATCCTCCCATTAACGCCTTGCCCTGCCAATGGATCTTGTGTCTTCAACTGGCTTTTTGATTTTTGTAAATAAGTATGATTAAATGATTACATTATTTATATATAAGCATATATAAAGATTACCTAGATAGGTCAAAGATAAAACGATGATGTTTATCTATTAGATTATATCTGAATATTAGCGGTTGAGAACGAGCCTTGTGTATGATTACTTTTTACATTATTAACACATTTCAAAACCCTGAGAATTATCGACAAAACTTTTTTTTATCAAATCAGTTAATATATTTTACTCTGTTTATGGGAATAGATAATTTTACCAAAGGACATGTTAATTATTTGTATTTGTATGTCTTAACCACCTTTGATATAGTATATAAGATGGTTAAGAATCAAATATAAAAAAGTAGAAGGAACGTGTAAATTGATTCAAAGAATGTATTTATTTGCATCTTAACTATACTAGGTTTTATTTGCGATATCAACACTAGCCTTAGGGGAAATTGCATTTTTGTTAAAAACAAACTTAAAATTTGTTGCACATGCATGAGTTATGAGAGTATGTGTGTGTGAGCTAAATTATTTGTTTATAAATATGTAAACAAAATAAATATTGGTTAGATCGGTTTAGTTTAAAAAAATTTTTACATTTATTAGTTATGAACTTTTTTCCTTGCCTTCAGCCCCCGAAGCCCCCCCCCCCCTTTCCCTTGAATGCACCCCTGACTAGAACTGTATGTTGAATTTGGTGTCTTAACTAAAGAGTCGATAAAATGGCTGACTAAAGAGAAGATTCGCGTCAGTAGACGAGACTTGCCAAACCCTTCCTTCACCTCTGACAAGACATCTTGTGAATGTGGGGAATGCCAGGCCTCCACCGTGGTTCGGATCCCACGTTAAACTGTAGGTCCTCCATTTCATCTCACAATCACCATACCATCACACATTAGCGTAAGTGCGTATAACCCGAACGGGTAGTAAGACGCGGTGCTAATAGTAATAATGACTATGATGGCAATAATAACTAATAAATAATAATAGACGAGACTAGAGACAGGAGCTCAAACCAGTTCATTCGAACCACAATGTTTCCAGAGTACTTGGTACTTTAGAGACAACCTCTCATAGTATTCCCCTAACAATCGACAGATAATGGCCGAACAATGAAAAAAAAAAGTTTAAATAGCAAACAAAACCATTAATTTCCTTGAGACTATTATCATAGGAGACAATGAGCTCTGCCGGTATTGAAATCCGTATTAACACAGCAAGGACCTAAGGTTGGAACAAATGACAGTGGAGGGTTTTTGTGATTACCGAAGCACAAAAACTACACAAACACTCGTTTATAAAGTTTAAAAGAGAAATTGTTGTCTTTAACTGCAAGCAAGAGCAGTAATCTTATACCTGAGATGATCATGAGAGAGGACCTGAGGCCAAGAGGGTGAAGTGTTTACCACAAGAGTCTATCGATAATTTACATCTCGATAGCTTGCTGCACTTTCCGTCTAATTTTACAGAAATGACGACATAATTCTGAACCTCGCAGGTATAGAACACTATGTCACATTTCCCTAACTTTACAAGAGAGCAGTTTGAACAGGTTTTATTTTTAAAACATTTTATCTCCTCGACTGTTTATTGAATTTTTGTAACAAAATTTTATCATTACATTCCTTTTACATTGTATTTAGTGTTATTTATCGACAATAAATTTATCCTTTTTTTATGTTTTTATGGACATAGTACCTCTTATAAGGCTGTTGTATTATATGATATAGTGTTGCGGCGCACTCAAGAAATAACCAATGAATAACACATTACTAAGCCCATATATTTTATTTTCAAAAATAGATGTTACAGTTAGATATAAGTTAAAGTTATAAAAGTGTTACATAGGGTCTAAGTCATAATCCTGTCTCCTTCTGGATAGTCACATGTGGCTTCATTACTTGTATGTTTTAAATTTTTATAAACATCATAGCAAACTGAGGGAACATAAGGCAATAGTGCCATTAAATCATTTTATTTTTGCTGGGAAATTGGTGTTGGGTTTGTTGGGACTCGATTCAAATCTGCTGGAAACGTAACTCCTTTTCTGCGGAACCTCACGAAGTCAACCTCTTGGTTCTCACCATTGAAATAGGTTTTCAAATAAAGCGTCCTAATATTTTCCTGTCGGACTTGTAGCTGTATACAAGTTGATAGCAGAACTGGCCGTTTGTCAATATCCTTCTTCCTATTTATAAGAGGGGGATTAGAAGATTGTTTTTTTGTCATACAGTGTGTTGAAACTTTTGAAATCTCGAAGTTCCATATTATGAACAATGTATTTCCTGGAAGTTTGTCTTACCAACTGTTGCCAGCCCCAGGGTGTTGAGATAGCCAAATTGTTGAGTTTCTTTCTTTTCCCCTCTATCAATGCATGTACACTGTCAGCTTCCATATGGGTGTGACCTTTCAGTAAAAAGTTCTGAGTTTTGGTCTTAATTTGAGGATACTTATGGAGTACCCAGAAAAAAACACGTTACAATACTCACATTTTTATTTTGACCATAACAGTTGTCTGACCAAAGTGTGATTTCCTCTATTTCACTGCCAGGAATGACACTGTCGGCCATTTCAAAATCGATGATTCAATTTCCTTTCTGCCACGAGCTCCTTTTGATTCGTCCCACATAACACAGTGAGCTGAGGTACCTGATGCATCATACAAGGTAGAATGTAAGGTCCAAAGCTTCCTTTTATAGAAACTAATGGAGTTTGCTATGAGTGGTGATGGCAAACATTTCTGCAGATAATACTTTGTGTTTTGATGAATTTTTAACCATTTTAGTGTCAATACTTTTTAAGTTGTATCTGGTTTATGATTCATTGAGATGTGCAGCATGATCAGCCTGAACAGATTTTTTTCCCACTCGAGTCGGATTATTTTTCAGTTTAGCATAGAACAAATCACATGTTTCACAGGAATCTATTTCAGGTGGCTTAAATGACAACTTGAACTGTTTATTGAAGATATCTGAGTACAGCTATATTTTTGCTCTTAATTTTGGATCAACACTTATTTTATTGCAGTCATCTAAGTACAGTTCATGCATTTTTTCTACCGTTAGCTCTGTCCCTAAATATTTCCTGTCACTCTTTTCTCTAGAGTAATGACTCTCATAATGTGGAAAAGAAGAAATTTTTTTTTTCCACTTTCTATGGTTTCATTGGGGGTTTTGTTGCTTGGTGTATGCGGCACCCCTTTGATCTGTTTTTACTAAACCTCCTGGCTCAATATTTTTTTAAATATTTACTACTACCATGTTAGAGATAGAAAGTGTGTTTAGAGACGTAACTTTACACACCCTAATTCGTTGCTCATTTACTGTGAAATGGTAGAATAGAGAGTAATCTTTAGATTCATTTAAGTTTTGTTCCCTTTTTCTTGATCGAGCTGTACTATGCCTTTCAACACATGCAAGAATAAATTGCCTTTTAATATCTGTAGTCTTTTCCTCACTCAGTATGAATCAAAAATCTTGTCGTTCATATTCAGGTAATTTTTCTGAGCATTTAATTTAAGAACAAGGTTGTTTCATTAATTTGGTAAGAACAACTGTACCTTTTTTACTTAAATATTCATTACCACTAGCTAATTTTCTTTTGTGGACATTACATGCCCAATCACTGGCATGCACTACACGTTTTTTTTACCTTGCTGTGTAGACTTGATTTTATTTTTTACTTTCCTTTTGGCACCTCCTCCCTCTTCTAAAACTGGTTGATTTTCTACAGTATTTTCATTATCACTGTTTAAGTGTAAATATTCACCAAGTAAGTTTGCTATTGCCATTATCACTGTTTTATTTCTTGTTGATTGCTTACATATAGGCCTCCCTATCATTGTCATCCAAATCAAAGCTTTCACCACTTTGAGGTTCATCATTTTTGTCAGCATCAGAATCATCCTCTCCCCCAGCAAATAGAACATCACCTATGTCCTCTTCATTGCCATTATCTTTATAATTACTGTTATTAGCATTTGATTCTAAAACAATACCAGCCTTGTAATAATGGCTGTTAACTATTTATTATTCGATAACTTTGATGATTCCAATAATTCACTGCCTTATTTTATTTGGGTTATGTTTTTTAACTTAATAGTATTAAGGAACCTACAAAATAATAGCTTACTTTTGGGTGCAGTAGCATAAGGCCTAGGGTGCAAAACTAAGTCTAGAATTTTACATTCAAGAGAGTTAGGATCCATCTTGCTTCAAACTAACAGTAATTTGTTGAAAAACAAAAGTTAAAGCCTCAAATTACAAGAAAAATAACTGAACTGAAACCTTCTTCGTTTAGTTCAAGAAAAATCCTCCAGGTGTAAACAACACTATGTCCAGATGCATCATCAAAGTTTTGTAGAGGTATACAACTTCAAGTCCACGTGGTGTTGTATTCCTCTCAATAAATTGGACTTGATGTTCTTTTAAAAGCATGTAACTCCCCTTACAATTGATTTATATAAGAATGTGCAATAATGCTATATTGGTAGAGAATGGACATAGTGTTCTATACCTCCGAGGTACAGAATTGGAGAGCGTTATTCTTAAATACGAAGTTACAATAAAATGCAATACAATAATACAATACCATAGTTAGATACACAACTACACTCCATCCAGTTTGGTTTGCCTCGAAGCCCGTTTAAGGTACATTGGTGATGTGCTAGGACAAGCGGGGCTCAGGTGCGTTAAGTGACCGGGCTGACCTACTTGTGACTCAAATACTAGTGGGTCTAGTAGGCCCATCGTGACTCAAATACTAGTGGGTCTAGTAGGCCCATCGTGACTCACTACATCTTCCTGTCCTCTCCCACTCTGTAACCATCCGTCTGTCCTACAACTGTGAATTTAATCCTTTAATTCAATAAACCACGCTACAACCGAATGTATGTCGACTCGTGACTGATCAACTCCACAACTCACCAATCCATCCCGAGTTTGTGCTACAGGAGTGCCACAGCTACATTATTATGATGTAATAATCGTATATTTGCACAATTTTAGATTGAAGGATGGGAACCGGAGTTCTACTCGGATGTAGCAAATTTGCCAGTAGACATGCCAACAGAATTGAAGGAGCACATAGAGTACATTCAACGTAGAAAACCCTTACAGGTGAGACCAATTTTAAGTATACATATTTTGTAAGATAATACTTAAAGGAAAGAACTCAAATAACAGCCATATCTCAGCAGATACATTCGGACACATAAAATGTTATACTATAAACTCAAAAATCATCAGAATAGTTTGCAAAATTGACCCATACAATGCCATCTGTGATAGGAAGTTTGGGGTTCAAACCACGGTGATGCTGAAGGTGTTGTTTCCTAAATGGTCTCCACCTGAATTCGGGTATATTTCCTCTCGATTCTATCTACCTTATCCTTACCTCATTGGCACAATTTCCTTGACGGATAGCGAGACGCGTAGCAAAAGTAATTATAAACATAACCTGCATTTTTTTACCTTCGTCATAATTACTCTCATAGTCAGATTAAAATTACCATGGTAGTCAAATGCACCACTATTTTAACAATAAACTTAGAGAAAATTATACTTCCATCCCATATGTCAAAATTGTGCTTAAACAAAATATTGATTCGAGTTACAAGGAAGTAGAAAGGACACAAAAATAATAAAATTAAAATCCAATAACACATTAATGATCAAGCTAAGCGAGGTTGTTTTAACTTGACCCCTTGGCATTTCGTTTAGTTGTATATACGTACGTTCTGATCTTTGTTCCACAATAACTGTCAAAGACATGGACCAATTTCAACCAAATTTGGCAGGGACTCTCTTTGAAATTAGGTCCCAGACAAGGATATGCCAGACCCTGCAGCCTTATGGAAGTTTCACTACGCTTCTTGAGCCAGGTTGAGTACATCAACACTGCGGTTCACTAGTGTCAATGCTCAGCGATAAAGGCACTACCAACTGTGCAATTGTTAGATGACTCACTTTTAAAATGTTTGCATAAAGGGACCATTGTGATAATAATGGTCAGTCTGTGTAAACTCTTTGTGAAGTAGGATTATGTGATGAGGGGGTTGGGTCACTACCTGAACCTAGCTTTGTGGAAGCCAGTCGATTGACTAGAGAAGGATATTTGTCTACTGCTCTCTGGTGAAACCATGTTTAAAATAAGTATAAAAAAAAGCCTCTTGATGGCACCTAACTATACCTGTGTTGGACTTAAGCTCTACCCCGCAGAACAGCCATTTTAACTTGGAGGCTGAGGGTCTGGTGTACAACTTTGAGCTATGCTAAACAATATATACAGAGGGTTTTTAAATCTGGTTATCCATTTAAATATGGTAGGCACTCAAAAATCTGTCAGTTTGTTCCACAATAACTTCCAAATGTGAAAACCAATTTTAACTAAATTTGGCAGGGATATTCTTTTAACCTAGTCTGAAAAATGTTTGTAAATAGGTTTTCAATATGGTTCTCTGTTACTATATGTTGGCCGCTCAAAGGTTTTTTCGATGAATAGCTAAACTTAACTATAAGACCAAGGAGTTGAGTGAGGTCTACTGTTCACAGAACTACTAGTTAGCATATATTTAACAAATCAAGGATTATAATATAGCATGTAAATATTTTCTTTTATCAATCAAGAGAACAATAATGTAAATAGATATCATAAAGCAAACCATTTTGGTGTGGGAAATATTCAATGAATAAACATAAGCCCTCTCTTGTCCCGCCTACCTGTCACCACTGCCGCCATAGAATCGCCACTCTTGTGATCCATTCTCTCATTTTCATAGTGATGAAATTTTTTTTGGAATTAGATCACTCTTGAACTCGGGTCTTGCTTGAGTTGTGCAGTGATGACTTGCTACTTGAAAAGAAACGGTGTAAAAAAGGGGCCTTTTTTTTGCCATGCATATTAAGGAACTAAAGAATTTTCCTACATAAGAGAATGTAGGGTCAACATTCTTTAATGACCACAAAGAGGTTATTCACATACAGCTATGTGTACACACTGTTTACAGTGAAAGATAGCCTCACCTTGCATCTACTATGGTGCAGCTCAGGGTCGCCCACCCTTAGCAGATGTGAGGGCCATAGGGGCACTTTATTTGCGGGGCCCGTTATCTGCCTCAACCTCCCAACCACCCCACAACTCGCCCACCCTCCCCAAATTAAAAAAAACAACTTAATTTTTGTTAAATGTTATTACACTAGTTTGCACCTATATACCAACTTTCTGCCAGACAAGGACTCAGGAAATGCCCTTAAAGGCAAAAAAGGGAGAGTCATGTAATATCAGACAGTTAAAAGCTTATAAATTAAATTTTTAATTTTATCAAGTGAAAATGAGAGACAAGTGACATGTAAAAATTAAGATTACATGTATTTCTTTATCTATTAAATGTATTAAAATAGTGTGTGGAAAATATGCTTCTTTCTAGTGTCAAGTTAAAATAAAAGCTTGATTCTGTTTTAAAAAGGTAGTTGGGTAATACTGGACATAATACATTATTATTAACATTTTTGTATCAAATTTGTATACTAAAATTCTCTTATTGTCTTAACCTAATTTCTCACAAGCATCTCATTTATAAAAATAATTTAATTTTGTACTGCCACAGTTTTCGTGGGTTTAGATTCAGCGGTGCTTAGTGTGATTTCAGGGTGTTGTTTCATAACTTTAAGGAAACTTGTTGAAGCGGTGATCAAGTTTCAAGGCTTCGGCCACATCAAAAAGCCAACTACCCAAACTCCTTACAGCTTAATGGCATCAAATGATTATCCAAGTCCTTGATATGATTACAAGTTACTCTTCAAAATTTTGCGAGAAAGTAGGTTTGAAATGCCCCTTGTCAGGACCTATTTTCTCTTCATTTCCTAATTTTAGCTTCACAACTCTTTCCTAACAAGGTATAAAATTTATATTTGCTGCCCGTCTCATTTTCATAGTATTACTTAAAACATTTTCTACGGCTGATTTCATGTTCTTCTTGCAACTTCCCGTGTAGGCCCGTATTTCCTTTTTCTTTAATTTAGGCATAGTATAAAATTCCAAAATTAGTTACTGGAAATGAAAAAGGCCTGTGAAGAAGACAGAAAAAATAACCTTGCTTAACCT
The DNA here is from genome assembly GCA_902151425.1 of Timema shepardi. Classification (NCBI taxonomy): domain Eukaryota; kingdom Metazoa; phylum Arthropoda; class Insecta; order Phasmatodea; family Timematidae; genus Timema; species Timema shepardi. The sequence continues at coordinate 67,643 of CABFVX010000958.1, forward strand.
AAAAGTAGGTGTTTTATTTGTAGCTAAAGATTGGTTTGTTGTTATTATTGGTTAAAAGTAATAGTGGCATCCCTTAGTTTGTCCAGTATTATGCAAAAGTAACGTGTCCGATACTATCCAATTTATATGGCGATAAAATAATGGCAGCCACCATTATTACACATTCTTTTTTGATAAAATCAATATCATAACTTATTCATGAGTTTGCCCTTTACCTATAAATCAAATAACCAAACTAATTGTACTTACCGTCTAAGAATGAGAATTCTTGAAAATGTAATTGACACAAAGAAACAAAGCACAAAACCTACACAAACATTTGTGGAACCCATACGGTTCAATGGAGAACCTTCAACTAACTTAAAGCAGGAACGGTAATCTTATACCCGAGAGGGTGTTCTAGCTATCGGTAATTTACCGAAACACAAGCTGTCCGATACTCTATGACTCCCCCACATGTAGTAATTAATTCTAGAAGCCGTGTTTCTATACACACGAGGATTGATTTCTTTCCAACATTTTGCTAGATTTTATTCCCCAACGAAACTCATTTTTATAAAGTTACAAATAAAAACTGTACCATTTGAATGAAATCAGTTAATGTGTTCAAAAGTCATCATGAGACATATCCACCACAGACAGACAAATTAAAATGGGAGGAGTTTAAAAGAATAACTCATTTCACTTGTTCAATAAATCACGTGATTTTTTTTAGTTGCTTTGACACTCTGTTAATACATGCTAGAGTGCCTATAGAGAAAGCCTACTATAAGAGAGTGTAAGCCAAAATTTCCCACCCCAGCTTGTTTTTCCCCTCTGTAACCAAAGCAAGCAAGAGGCTCCTCAAATTGTGGGGCCCTGTACAACCGCATTGTTTGAATACATATAAGGGTGTCCCTGATGAAGATTATAAGATAGCGCATAGTGTAATTTGTCAAAGTACAGGAAAAAACCCTTCCTTCATTGTAGACTGAGCCACTATTAACAATGTGACATATGTGCAAGGTGATTCACTTCATCATTCTTGCTCCTTTCTCTTCAAGCACCCCTCCCTCTGACTTACCTATCATCCTCAAAACAAATTACAGGGTTCAAACCCTGGACTATATAAGCTTAAATTCTAGGCCCAAAAGGGGAGGCCTACAACTCCCTGACCATCGAGTGGAACCTACAGGGTATAGAAGTATACCCAATTTTAAGAAGAATTGTATACAGAATTGTATTAATTAAATAGATGTAAATACATCATAATAAAATTATAAGCACCGATTTTCTGGAGTACAAATTATTTTAAAAATTATTTTTAATTATTTTTATAGCTCTCAAATCATGCATACTACCGTTTTTGAATACTCTGTTTTGAGCTACCTCACTCTCCAGTTTTAAAAACTAAGCTGTATTAAAAAAAAGTATTTTAAGCAGCTCTATAGAAACTCCCCCTTAAAACGCCTTTATAAAAATTATCCATGTCCTTTCCTTACACTTATCAAGGAGTTATTTATTGATAGTTATTCCTTAAAAAGAATGTTTGTATTGGAGTCATATCATAATAATGAACTAAATTTGTTATTTAAACAAAACTAATGTAACTAGTTATGACACGTTTTAGAAATGCTCATAAATCGAACTTTATAAATATAATTTGTGTGTATGGTTATTAGCACATACAAAAACTGTAAAACATAATTTGTAGCTATACCAAGTTTGTTTTTAGATGCAAACTGTGTGGCTCTCGTGTGAAGGCGAAACGATGGATGATGCAGAAAACATAGGACCACTGTTTTATATCCCAATGCGAGGATTTCCAGGATATTCCTTTAATTCTGAGACCCCCAAAGGATACCTTAATCCTCTTGCTGCAGTCAATTTTGAGAAACCTAAATGTAAGTGCAGTCTTGAAAATATATATTTTCCATTTCTAGTTGTTACATAAATTTGAGTTCAATCAAGAAACAATGTTATTAATATTTAGATTATGTATTTTAGCCATTAACCATATGTTTTTTAAAAATAACTAGACCCAAAGACAGTCATGACTTAACATTTGCTGGCAAGTGATAGGTTGTAACTAGATTGGTAAAAATATTTGACTTCATTATAATCGCATAACAAACATGTCTATGAATTCAATATTAATAAAATGTCTTGACTTCACTGATGAAAAACAAAGCAACATAATTTAGATTAACCAAGTTTCTAGAAAAGTTTATATCATTCCAGTAGAATTATAAAAGTGGTCTTGTGAATGACCAATTTTTGAAAGTTTCCACATATCATTTGCTGAGTGTCATTAGGTGATCCTCAGAATACAATATAACTTTAGATATCTGTGATAAAAAAAAAACCAGTAAATTACTATTTAGTTGAAAAGCACACACATTTGGGTCTAAAAACTTCCAAAATATATGTGAATTAAAGGAGAAATGATAATACATATTTGAAAGAATCTGTAGGACCAGCTACTTACTATATTAATTTCAACAGCTAAATAAAATGTGTAAAAGTGAAATAACAATTCTACCTTTCAAACAACCGAACCCCAAGGAACTATAAATCAAAGTAGTCATACATATTCATAATTTCTAATAATTTGGCTATGGGTTGGCCTGTGCTTCTAACAAAAGAATATAAGATGATTGACTATCTGCTCCAATTTTAGGTCAAAAACCAAAACTGAGACACTATTAGGAGCTATATTGAAGTGCATGCTACTCAAACAGAACTATCTAACTACCAACTTCCACCGACAATTTGGTCTTATGCACGAGTCTAAAGGACATATCTTCGCTAACCAAAAATCCTCAAACCATGATTCCGATAACATGGCTATGCCATGAGAGATTATCTGAGCAAAGATATTAAATGAGAACATTGGACCTGACAATGTTTACAGCTGTTTAGATCAAAAATATGTTTTTATACGTATTTAACATGCACTTTCTGAACAGAGTCATTACATCAGCACACGACCTATATCTACAAAAGACCCCCAACCCTGCACCCCGGCCATTATTATTTTAATCACTGTGAAAGGAAAAACCCCAATTTTATAAATGATAGTAAAAAATAACCATGGCAGGAATCAAGTCCAGGCCCCTTAACTCAGGAGGCAGACATTTTACTGACTAGCTAAGGTGCTGGACTTTCAAAGATTATTATTATTATTATCACCGCGTCTTACTACCCGTTCAGGTTATACGCACTTACGCTAATGTGTAATGGTAGGGTGATTGTGAGATTAAATGGAGGACCTAAAGTTTAACGTGGAATCCGAACCACGGTGGAGGCCTGGCATTCCCCACATTCACAAGATGACTTGTCAGAGGTGAAGGAAGGGTTTGGTAATCAGATAAATTTATGCCGGGACCGGGGATTGAACCCCGGCCGCCACCATAGAAGTCTGACACCTTACCCCTAGACCGCCAGGTCACCGACTTTCAAAGACATGTTAAAATAAAACAAAATGTGGATTTTAAAATACTGCATAAAGGTGTTAAGCAAATGGCCTAGCAAATGAGGATTATGTTGAATGATGTTCTTCGAGTAGCCTCTCATTGTGTGGTTTTTCAAAGGCAAGATTTCTAACTCTTCTTTCATAAATTTGTAGGCACAAGGTTTTTTTTTTCTAAATGGTTTTCCACTATCCTTCAATGCAAATTCATACATTTCGTCTACGTTCTACTTTCTTTATCCCTACCAAATTATCATAATTAATACACACAGTGAGCCGCAGTATAGAAAAAAAAAAATCAAATATAGCTTTTTAAGACTATAGCCATGAAACTTAGTGCTTGTAAAGAAGATGGCCCCTTTGGTTCCTGGATGACCAAATCACCAATTTAGCACCTTATTTACATATCAACTTGCAGTTACTTATAACTTATTTGATAAACTTATCACAAATCAGTCAATTTTTACAAAAATGCCATTGCAGACTGTTAGTTATCCATTAACAGTATGATTGATTGGTTTGTTTTGTCTGGAGTGTCAGGAGTCATACAAGGTTAAGATTCTGTTGCCACTTTTGGTGTTTGATTAAACATGATTGCTCATGTACACTCTTAATCTATGGGCGAAGTCTTGAATATCTCCAGTTTATAAATGATCCTAGGGACCCATTTTATTAGATGAGCATGTTTCATCCAATGGGCAGAATGTGGTGTGGTAAGGAGGTGACAGGTTATGAGATAGACTTGGTGAGCGGGAGGGTTGAGCGTAGGCTCAGGGAGTCGCTGGGGTTAGTGAGAGATGTACTCAGTGAATCTCATGGAGTATGGGGGAGGAGCTGAGTAAATTACCATGGTGCATGGGGGAGCTCAGTAAGTTACTTCAGATAGCGGGAGAGGTGTCTCGGCAAGTTACCGGGGTGAGCGGAGGAGCAGCTCAGTGATTTACACGGTGAACGGCGAAAATGTGCTGTTAGCACGTGGTTCATTCTCAAAGAGGGTGTTGTCCAGAGTGGCTCGTTCTCTTTATACCCCACTGTTGCTGTCGTGGATGTTTGGAAGGGGTTGGCTCATGGCCGAACAGTCACAGAGAGGGTTGTGTGGGGGTTCAGCGACCCTTGGCCTTTAGGTAATGTCAACCCTGTGGGCTTGGATGGGCGGGCAAGAGTATGACAAATAATTGAGTAGTGGCAGAGGTGAGTGAAGGAATAACAACAATTCAAGAAAACCTAATGTATATATTACTTAAACAGGAAAGGGAGGTAATAGGAGTCTGAGGATTATTTGGAAATGTAAAGCATGTATGGCCTCTAAAACACCAATGCTATTATAGTTTGGGATCCCAGTGATGCCTATTGTTATTTTAAACTCCCTTCTTAGAAGACATTTTTTCATTTATGTAATTTCTCTCTCTCTCATTTAGGTATTCCTTGTTTATGTATAGCCCCTACTTAATAATCCTGTCAAGGCTAATCATAACTGTTCATTTTGATTTTGTACAAAACTCTTAGTTTCTACCTACTCTCTTAAATGGGTTTGGCCTATCTAAAGAAATGTCTTCAATATGGCTACATAATGCAGCCCAAAATAATTGGCCTCAATCAAAATTAAGAGCATGCGGATGGATTTTGATGTTTTAGTGTTTTTTCAGCTTTTATGTATTTGCACGATGATTTATTTGCAGTACACCCAGCAATCATTGTTCAACAAATATGGTACTTGTTAGAGGATTCCATAAAACTCTGTTGTGCCTGGTTATTTTATATCCCACCTTTGAGGATACTGTTGTCTCACCCTCTACCAACTCTTTACATGAAGTATCAAAGTAAACATTTTTGAGAAAGATATAAAATGAGACTCATGAGTATTACTCAGTTGCGGTAAATAATACAAGTTAGGTTTTCATCGCTTCCTTATGCTTTGAACTACCGGCCTTCCTTCATAATGGAGATAAAGAGGCAAAGGCGGCTATTTCTTCATACCAAGGGCCATAAACTGATATCTGAGACAAAGATAAAGAGATAGAGCTCACTCAGATTGGCTTTATGTGTAATGACAATAATGTTAACGGAAATTTTAAAAAGTCTACCCGTCGGTTATTTGCCACCTTTTCTTATCTCTAAACTAAGCAAAAAGGGCAGATGATCTTGACCATGCTTGTTCTCGTTGTTGGCCCTTGTGGCTGCACTCCTTGTTCTCTCTGTCTCCCTCCTTGTCTAGCGGGTAGGCAGCGACCTTCTCGCTTGACTGGGGGATTAGAGGGGCCGAGGGGGTGTGGGAGGGGAGTACGGAGACACGTCTGAGGTGTCTGGATCCTTTTTACTCTAGAAATGGAGGATTCCAGACCCTCAGCTGTCACCACCCCTATAAATACATGCTCAGCGGTAGTCTCAGTTCAGTTTTTGGTTCGCGGCTGATGAGTCTGGGAGATCCCAGTGTTCGTGTGGCGCGTGCCGGGGTAGTGTGTACGGCACGGGAGTGGACCAGCGAGTCGGGTGTTTGTGTATTGAGGGTCATCGCCGTGTATCGTGTGTGAGACAAGTGACTTTGGTTATTATCGTAGACTACTGTGTTAATGAACATTTTTGTGACTGTCATTTTATAATTGTTAATTTGTTTATCCAATTTACTTACACATCTGTGTGCTCTATTAGTTTATTAAGTTACAGACTTGTTTAAGTTTGTTTTATTTTATTACTTGTTTAGTTATAGTTAATTTAGATATACAGTTAATCGGTGTGTGTATGTAGTGATAATTTTAATAATTAAATCCTTGAATATTCCGTGGGCATTTTCATTCGTGTTTGGTCGGCAGCGTACCCCAATATCCCTAAAAGAACTCGTGGTTCACGCGTTCACGTGTGAACGGCCTGTGACCCTCCCAGGTCACGTGCGCCCCATGTTACAATATTTTTAATTCTTAGACAAACTTTTTTTTTTAAATACGGACTATAATTTTAAAAAGCTGATTTTTTTAAAATTAGTTTTATAAACTTAGATCATTATTTAGTATGCTTACTACCTTCTGTATTTGTTTTACCTCAATTATTAGTATTATATTTTTTACATGCAATACAGTATGAGAATATTGGTTAATCATTGCTATTGGAGTATGCATGAAAATATGACATCATCATCCTCAAATGTTTCCAGCCTGTGGCTGGGTCTACCCATATTTAATAAAATGCGTCCACACTCTTCCTATCTCTTTCTTGGTCTTCCTTGGGGTCTTTTTCCTACATACCTCATCCCTATCATTCTCTTTGGCATTCTTTCCTTTTCCATCCTCATTACATGCCCATACCATCTCAGTCTTGATCCCTCTACTATCTCATGTATTCCCTGTACCCCCACTCTTTCTCAGATAATTTAATTCCTATTCTTGTTTCTTCTCTTGACAGATAACATGCTCCTCACAAACTTTATTATCATGGCCTCCACTTTCCTAGTCTATTTTACATCCAATGTTCATGTTTCTGCTGCATAAGTGACAATGAGTACAAAGTACACCCTATACAACACTTCCTTACACTTCAAGGTCACTTCTCTTACACACCTAGAGAACAAATTTCTATCCTACTGCCCTCTTATTAATAGATTCTATCTACTCCCATCCTTCCCCTCAATCACACTTCCAAGATATTTTATATTTTGTACTTTTCTCAGCTCTATATAGCTTTAATAAGCCTTATCCTCTTCCTTGTCATTATCATCACTTCACACTTTGCCATGCTTAATTTCATTCCACACATCCTCTTTCCATTCCTGTACTTTCTCTTCCTTCTCCCACATACCATAAAGTCATCAGCAACACCATGGCTTGTTAATATAACATACAGAAAATAAAACGTGTTTTATTAAGATTCTCAATTATTGTTGTTCTCTTTTTTGTTTCAGTTGGAAGGCTTATTAAAGTAATATGCAAAGCTTGGGCAAAGAATATAGACCATTCACAAAAGGTTGGTTTGACATCCTTTGAGCTATTCTTATACTAGAACATGGCAGTATTGGAAAAATTGTTACTGTGTGTATTTGATACAACTATATTAATATAAGAAATACATTTATTTCTTAAAGCGTTTAATGTAGCTAAAGGAAAAATAATTTAGCACCCCGTCTTACTATCAGTTCAGGTTATATGCTTATACAATAACTAAGCTAATGATATTAGGGATTAGGAAGCTTACATTTAGAGGGCGTGTTCCCACATTTGCATGGAGGGCAAGTGGAAACCCATTTTGGGAAAACCTTCCTCAGTACACTCGACCAAGATTCGAACCTCGATCTCCCAGTCATTGACAGTCTAGTCTGCTATGAGAGTAGCGCCTTAAACCATGCGGACTCAGAAGCGGGTAACTAAAAATTTAATCCATAAACCAAATTGTGACAGAAAATAATGGTATTGTAAACGTTTAATCAAATACGAAATAATATTCAGTGAAACATTGTAAGGCATTGTTGTTGGTCCAACCTTGTGTGCATATAGAATTTACTTATAGCATTTATCCATAAAATTAATTGAAAATCAGTTCCTATATAGAATATGTTTTGTTCTTATGGTTCATTTTCTTCTCACATTTTATTTAATTTTATTTCATGTTCAGCCTTATTTGAATTAAATATTTATGAGAAACACTATGTCAGAGCAGTGACGTAAACTGTGATATTATAATTAAAACTTGAGTAGTACCCAAACTAATAGAATGTAATGCTTATATATATGTTCATTGTGTTATCAATATAATCCCATTCTTGCTCTTAGGAATTGTGTTTTAAGTTGCACATACTACAATTTGTATTATGATTATTAAATTTAACACAATGTTTATAAATGACTATGCTATATTGTGTATTTAAATAATGCTTTTGAATCCCAATGTGTAAATAGTAAGCATTAAGAAAATATACAAAGATTAAAAACCTAACAGAAGAAACATTTTTCTTTACACACTACTGACCTACACTTTTATTTAACAATGTTAGGTACTAATTTTATACTCCTTACACAACATTATTGATAAGATCATTTCTCTACTAAAAACCAGAAAAGAATTTCAAGCTCAAATTACTTCTGACCCTAGTCAGTGGCAGTGGTACTCAGTAATAAAAATTATTTTTGATGATAAAAGGTTGTTTTTTTAAATGATTGTTTCATAAGCACAAGATAAGTGAAAAAAATTAATGTACATTGTTACAAAAACATATTAGAATTAAGGGTATAATGCATCTTTCTGACTCCTATAACTGGAAGTGGAAATGGAAATAATATACATCGTTGCAGAAAAATAATAGGGAAAAAAGAGCATTACACCACCACCAAAAGAACTTAAATTAAATAATATACATTGTAATGAAAAATATTTGATAATTTATTTTGTATCTAAAAGAGCTATGGAGATATAATCAAAATGGGATGTATCCGTTTATGTAAAATACCCTCTAATTAATTTTTGCGGAAAATTAGATGCACTCAGTCTGTAGGTTGGCTAATGTTTAAATTCAGAGAATAGATTTATTTTAAAGTATTGGTTGGCTTAATTTTTGTTTTGGGATTATTTTGGGTAACTCGGTATTGTATAAGGAAAGATTATAAACAAATTGGCAGCCAGGTGCTGAACGTCCTAATATGATATAGTGTTGATGTATGTCTGTCCGCATGAATTGTTCAAACACTTTTAACATTCCATAAATCTGAAATTTGGGATGCTCATAATGTCTATAAATAAGGTTCTCTATGAAAGTCCAAAAACAATCAAATGAATATGGTTGTTTCAAAATAGTGGATTGATAATTACCTACCAAACACTTTGTAAATAAATATTTCCCTTTCTTTAATTATGCCAAAAACCTTGTAAATGCATATTTTCTTTATTAAATTATTGTTTCTCTCTAACTTTTATTTGTTTCAAATCCTTAGCAACCAATTGTTTTTAACGTGTCACTAATCTCAGGGCCAGTCCATAAAGAACTCCGGGATCAATCTAAGAACAGCTTAGTTTTCACATTTACAGTTTTGCATTGCATGTTCAAAGGATGGTTCACAAAATAATATATTTTATTAACACAAACAAGCAAAACATCAAATATTGTGTATGGAGAATTTATAACTTAGCCTTAATATGAGAACTTAGCTTTTAACAGATTTAGTTATTCATAGTCTCTCATTATGAAAAACAGGCACACCAGCTAGTATCATATAAGATGATAAATATTCTCAAACAGTAAATTATATGAAACATATTAAAATTAAACTTATAAAGTAAACTATAGTGTAATCTACATTTTGTGCCAATGAAACTCTTAATCCTTTCATAATTTAAAGATACACTGTAACTCTAGTATAGTTACAATCAATATGAATGTTCTGTGGATGATTTTTTAATAGAAGAAAATGTGCATGTATTTCTAAAATAGAAAGAGGTATATGTAAAAAAAAGTAAAAATTAAAATTAAAGGAGTATTGTTTGTGAATTCTAATAAATAATTAGGCCTTTGACTTTTAGAAATAGTATTTTTTTTATTTGTAATAATAAAGGAGGGAAAGGTAAACTTAATGCACTACAATAATATTATGATAGGGCCTAATTATTTTAAAAACAATATGTATTAACTTAGTTTTTATTTAGAATTATGAGGAGTACTTAAGTTAAAACTAATTTAAGTATAAAATACTTGTTCACATAAATATGAAAATTATTTACTATAATATGGTTTTTCATAAAAAAAAACATTACTTTACAAAATTGATTAAAGTTACAAAATAATAAACAGTCAACAATAATGCAAATCTGGATAAACACAACAGAGAACTCAACCAACAAATTTATCCTAAATCACAAATATATACATAAACACAGTGGGTGCCACTGATTGTTGCAAAGAATCATGCTATCCCTCTTATGAACTCTCAAACAGGCACATACTAATACAGAGAAAAACCAATGTTCATTGTAATCAACACCTCAGTTTTTTATCTCTCTTTTTATCATCACCAGTGATCTTTACACATGAGCAATGAAAGGGATTTGTAACATCTGGATTTGTCTTTAAGTTCTGACACGTGTGTTGGTTATTGCTGATGCTTTAACATTTCATATGGTAGTCAATAATTGTTTTCTCCATGAAAGACAATACCTGTACTTCTTTCAATTTGACTGTTTTGCAGTAGAAAATCTATTTTTGTAACATAAAAGCAGAAGTATAAGTAAACTTGATGATCTGACCCTTGGAAAAAAAAATGACATTTTAGAATGCTATAGTCAATGTAATGTAGGAGTTCATTTAAATATTTTGCAAAATCTGTGTACAATTTTAAAAAATAAAGATTTTATCGAAAGCACAATAGAATTAAACGAAAAATTAGACTGTAAAAGAAATCACAAAGGCATTCATTGATGATCAAGCAGATTTAACACTAAAACTTTCATTTTGTAATGTTCATGAACAAGATGCTTGAATAGACAATCTGTTGAAGTGGCAGAGAGTAGAACTTGATGAGAAAATATAATATGGTTGTGAGAAAGACAGTAGCTAAAATGCTGTAAGGTTTCATGGTGTGGTGTTCAGCACAGATTGTAGGATTTCTCCCAACATAATGAATATGAACCTATCAAAAAGAACAATGTAAATTAACTTTGAAATAATTTTTCTAATTCTTGGTTTTAATAATATTTTCTTTATGCATTTTCAGTGGTATGTATGAATTTCCATAAACATGACAATTTCATTTTTAATGATGACTATTTTTAAGAAATAGTGAACAGTCAACTTCGAGTGTTTATTAATTATTGATTTTAATGTTTTTCTTTGTCTATTTTCAACTTTCTATGTACAAATTGATGTTTTGAATAGTAAAAAAAATCTGAATTATTATTTCAATGGTCCCTCTGTGTATGTACGTATGTATGTATGTATGTATGTATGTATGTATGTATGTATGTATGTATGTATGTATGTATGTATGTATGTATGTAATGTATTATGTATTGAACAATTTATGAAATAAGTTACAATTGAGAACTCATTAGCAAAATCTCAATATGATTTTTTAAAGCTTTCACTGAAATATTCTTAAGTGTTTAACTTTCCCCATTACTTTTTAATCCAGCCTTAGAGTTGGCTATTAAGTTAATACAAAAGAGTGGAGGAGAGTTGACATTAAAATGTACAATGCAGCTTTTAGGATACTCAGATGATTTAACTTTGTTGGGGAATAATAAAAAATTTGTTGCAAGAAATGCAGAAAGTTTACTAAAGATTAGTGTGGAATTAGATTTAGAAGGGAACGCCGAAAAGACTAAGTATATGATCACACAGAGAACACAGATAAGGGATGATCATTTAGAGATTACCGAATTTAAATATTAATGAGTTTAAATATTTAGAAAACATTTTAACTAGCAATAAGGATCTTAGATTGGAAATGAGGAAAAGAATACAGTCAGGAAATGCATGCCATTACTCGGTCATTAAGTTGTTTCAACTCGTCTGCTTTCAAAGAATGTAAAACTCCAAATATATAAAAACATAATTTTACCTGTTCTCTATGGGTGTACATTACGAAAAAAATTAGGGTGTCCGATAGTAAGGTTCTTAAGAAGATATTAGATCCAAAAATAAATGAGACTACTGGGGAGTGGAAGAGGCTGCATAATGATGAGTTATATACCCTTTATTCGTCACAAGACATTGTTAGGATAGTCAAGTCTCATAAATTACCATGCAGCGTAAGTGGAAGAATCTAGAATTATGTTTAGGGTGTTAACTGGCAAACCCAATGGGAAGAGACCATTGGGAAGACCTAGATGCAGATGGGGGGATAACATCAGAATGGACCTGAAAGAGGTATGGCGTAATGTGGTGGACTAGCTCAAGATAGGGATATGTGGCATACTTCTGTAAGTGCAGCAATGAACTTTTGAGCTTCTAATGCCATAGAGTAAGTAAATAATTATAACCGTAGAAAATGTTTTCCTAACAGTACAAGCCTCTGGGTCAAATTCCTTTTGCGATAAACATTAAAAATTCAAATTCAGTTTGAATGAGACAAAGTAATATTTAATTGTTTAGTATTTTACCAATGAATTCTTTACACATGATTATTCAAAACATTAAAAACATAAAAATAAAAATAAATTCTAGCATAGTTCCTTATCCAAAACTACTTCAATTCAGTAGTATCAACACTTTATTTTTATAAAATAATAAGGATATAATGTAATGTATTATTCAAATAACTATACAAATATACACTGCTCTATGAATAAAACTGACAGCACTGTAAAAATTAACTTGTTTGGCCATGCTACCTTAAAATAGCTAAAAAATGTTGTTCTCAACTAATGTTTGAAAGTCCAAACTAAACAGACAACAGTTTATTTAAGGTGTCATTTATACAGAAAAAAAAGTGGTGGTTGTACAAAAACTGAACACACAAAAGCTGAGTACGTTTGTAATTCAAAAAACTTTATATTATTTAAGACATGTTATAAATTGATTACCTTGCTAGCTAAATCATAGGTAATATTGAACAGCAATTATGTAATTATCTTGTTTACCTCAATTACATATAGGCCTATTTGAACTTTTTTAGTTACAATTTTAAATATTGAATGTCTCATATTTGATAATATTGCTTGCCATCAAACGCAAGCCATGATGATTATGAACTATTTTACTGCGGCACTCGCGATACGCTGTGTGTCAAGCTATGCGGAGCTCGCATTATGGCTAGCTCAAACTTCCTGTCACATTTTAGCTAGAACTGTAAACAAGTTAACTAATGACATCTGTTGAAAGTATTGTAAAGTGTTTACTCTTCGATGTTATATTTTTTCCTACCAGATATCACTGCATATACACTTGTTGTAGGCTCATGATATATTTTGATAGCATTCAAAATCTATGCTATTAATAACAACAGTTTGTTTTTTAGTCTTGACAAATGTTTGTGGCTTGTAAACATGGCTTCGTCTAGTAGACAAAACTTGGCAGATGAAGATATAACAAAATTTTTATTTAGGGATTTTGATTCAGAGGGGGGTTTAAGTGATAATTAGAGTGACATTTCGAGTAGTGAGAGTGATGATAATGTGCAAGAAGAAGAAATTGAAACACTATCAGCCTCATGGAAAAGGGTTCAAAACCATGTTGATTTGGGATTGGGAAATTCACCCCAATAAAATGCAAAATTCATTGGTGATATTGCAAGATTCGACATTTCCATTTTCTCAAGTTTCAAAACATTTTCTTCGGTCTGTATTTATACACACATCAGAGGAATTGAGGTATTTTCTAACCAGATTCTTGACAAACCACTTGACTTCCCCTCTCGTTCTAAATGTGTCACACTTGCTAAATAACACATCATATTATTCCCTAGCCATGCCAAGCAACAAGTACTTCTTGTTACGTTCTTTTTTGCATTTAAATAATAATGAGGAACAGCTTGTAAAGGTAAACCCCTCTTCAAAATTAAGCCTATAAAAGAACTTGTAATGAATAATTATCTTAGACACTTCTCCCCAGGTTCACAACTGTCAGTTGATGAAACCATGCTTTGTTTCAAGGAGAAACTATGGTTCAAGCAATACCTGCCATCAAAACCTTCAGCCAATTGGGGTGTCAAAGTTTGGTCTCTTTGTGACAGTAAAACTGGGTTTCTTTGTAAATTATATGTGTACATAGGTAAAACTAAGGATCCAGGAGATAGTATTGAGCCATGAGGGCTAAGGGTTATTGATATATTTTTTTCAAGTCCTGCTCTTTTTAATAAACTAAAAATAAGCGACTGCAGAACTGTGAGGTCAAATAGAAAATACCTTCCTATTGAAATGAGGCCACATTCATGTAAAGTGAAAAAGAGAGAGGAGCCAAAGTTTTGGGCAATTGCCAATAAAAGTAGAATTACCTGTACTTGGCAAGACACAGGGAGAGCGAACCTTCTCGGTACTGTGCATAATACCGACACTGAATTAGTGCAAGTATGTTCTAAGAAAGGAGAAAATGGGTTCCGTACTTTGGCTAAACCCAACTTGGTGGCCCACTACAGTAAATTTATGAATGGAATAAACAAATTTGACCATATATCTACAAAATACAGGTATACCCCCAAAACATAAAGTGGTACCGCCTTCTTTGGTTGAGACCACTCTTAGCAATCGACAAATCAATTACATTATGGCAGATAAAAAATCTAGAACTAATTATCACCATGCAGTAATTGAGGGGTTGTTGCTAAATTACAACAGACCAGTGTCTGCTAAAAGAGGAAGAAAATTGGACCCTTTACCAGAAGCACAACTGAGTGAATGGCACTTTATTCAACATCGTGAAGAAAAATCTCATAAGCCCGAGTGCTATGGTTGCTCTTTAGAGGCCATCACAATGCAAAAACAAGGGGGGGGGAAACTGTAAGAGGAAGCAGACCTCATTCTAAAGTTCAGCATGTCTGAGAAAACCACCCTTAAGGGTCAGTCCTTGCTTTGAGATATTTCACACCAAAAGGGACTACAAAATGGTATGTAAATGATAGAGGTTATTAGGGTAATTTCACAGTAAAACGTAAAGTGTTTTTATATCAAGGCGATTGGCCCTTTTCATTTGGCGTGGAAATGCAAAGCAAATGGTTATCTTCAAGAATTTGTATTGTTTTGCCATTTTCTTTTCGGAAATGGTTTGATCAAGAATAGAAGGATGTTTATTAAGTTATGCCTTTTTTATACATAAATTGCCTATGAAATTATAACAGTGATCAAATATCAATAAAATTGACGTTTTTTCAATAGAAAACTGCCTGCTTCATAAAAACAAATAAGAAAATCTAACAATGAATAAACAACAATACATTATCTTAGAAGGGGTGTTGAAATTATCAACATAAAAATTTTATTCGTTCTCAAGAAAACTGATATTTCCACAACATATGATTTTTCCGCGAGACCTGTCCAGTTCTTGTTGGCGCGGAAGGATATTTTGGTCGGTTGTGAAGCCATGCTAAGACTTTCACTCTCCCGCCCACCATCCCACAAAATAGGTTATAGATTTGCATTTGACTTGTCTAAGGTCCTTAATGATGTTTTAAAAATTTAAAATCTATTCTTTTTTTTTAGGAAATGAACAAATTAATTTTTTTTATAAAAAAGTTAAAATAAAATTAAAATATTTCACTTTATTTAAAACCTCAATTTTTATTATACAGCCAAGGAATATTATGCTTAAAGAAATCATGCAGCAAAAGATTTAAAGAGGGAACTCTAGCGCAATATGGATATAAATAATTTACCTTTGGCTATTAAACCAGTGTTAACAAAGTTTGGTCTGGAAAGGAACAATAAAGTAATATTAGTTTTGTATTACTTGATACCAAAATTTAGAGATGTATTGATGGCACACTATTACAATTATTATTTATTGATAATCTTACTTCACAATCAGTTTTACTCATACCACTGATTATAGTACAATTATTAATATGACATATAGCTATGATTTTAGGCAGGCATGATTATAAGCTAATAAGCTTGCCCAATACGTAGTTAACAGTAGAATTGTATTGTGTTATACAATGTATGAAGCTGGAAACAAATAAATAAAATTCAATAGCTTGTGTTATGTCCATATCAATCTATAATATTAAACCATTAGTTTATTATTATTATTATTATTATTATTATTATTATTATTAGCACCGCGTCTTACTACCCGTTCGGGTTATACGCACTTACGCTAATGTGTAATGGTTGGGTGATTGTGAGATGAAATGGAGGACCTACAGTTTAACGTGGAATCCGAACCACGGTGGAGACCTGGCATTCCCCACATTCACAAGATGTCTTGTCAGAGGTAAAGGAGGGGTTTGGTAATAAGATAAATCTGTGCCGGGACCGAGGATTGAACCCCGGCCGCCAGTACAGAAGTCTGACACCTTACCCCTAGACCACCAGGTCACCTAAACCATTAGTTCCTTATGAATTAAGTATTTTAAATTATATTGTGTTTTAATTGTGCTAGGAATCAAAATGTAGGTAATTAATTTAAACTTTTGAAGATGTGTTTTCCCTGAAAGGTAGCAAGCTTACCTTGCACATTTCCACTATGGTGTAGCTAATAAGATAGGGCAATAGTGTGATCCATCAAGGGATGACTTGCATCTTTCAAGGTAAGTGGATTGTACAACAAATAAGTAGATTAAATGTTGAATTTTAAAACTCAGCATAAATCTAGTAAAGGTAAAAAAGGTTAGTATTGAAGTTATAATAACCTGGAGTATTTTTAATTGACATATATATTTCTTGTATTAGTGATTTTAAAATACAATGAAACTAATAAACTTTACCTTGAGCGATTTTAGAAAGTTTTTATTTTAACATCTCACAATTGAAATGATATAGTACAGTAATGGTGGAATGTAATTTAAATGCAACATTACAGCATTTGGATATAAAAAGAGCTCTATATTAATTGATTCCAAAATAATCCAATCCTCCCCTTTATAAACATGTTTCTTTTTTTAAAAAAATAATGCTTTAACAGTTCAAGCTTACCTTAATAAAGAGAAATGTTCTGAATAACATGTCAACAACATATTTTCACACATTCATTAACAAATCCTTACTGAGCAAATATGTTTGCCTAAACAGAAGCATTCAAGGCAACTTTAAGGAAATCTTCAAACTCTATTGTGATTACACCTTTAAGTTCTTTGTCTCTGGTTCGAAATGCTTCTGAAAAATATATATATATATACATATGTGGATGGATATAATAATAGAAAAGTTCTGAATGGACTTTAAATACAGCATTAAGCACACAACACATGTAATATTTTCCAATTCTAAGTTTTGTCTGCAGGTATACAGAAATTGATAGCTATTGTAGTTAAACATTTCAAAAAGTCACACATTTTCAAATAAAACTAAATCAGAAAAAATAGATTTTCAAACTATAGAAACAAGAAGATTAAAAGCAAAAATATGATTAGTTAATTCAACAGTGGTTATTAATTTGTAAAAACTGAACACTAAACCGCAGTGAAAAGTAGAATATTGTATTTCACCAGACAGCTCTTTTAAATCATTTATCACCCAACTTTTGCTAAAATTTAGGGCTAGGATGTTTATGACAAGTCATGTATTTGACTTTGCTTGTCCCTAATTTGTTAAGTTTATAACCACACTATTGGTAATATCTCAGGCTAAGGGCCGGTCTTATGACTCCCGGATGAATATTAATCTAGCCAATAAATATTTCAATCTAGCTGATAGGTTAAAGCCATCTCTTATTTCTGTCCATTGATCTCTATAACTGGATGGACATTTGTGGCTGAGATTTTCGAGCTGTCATCTGCACAACATTGTGTTAGAGAGAAGGAAACTTTAGGATATATCTTTCTCTCTTACACATATACAAGACAATGTGGTATTTTGACATTGTTCACTAATTTTTGTGAATATATGAGCTATATCAATGTATGATTAGTTAAATTAAATAAATGTGTTTTTAAAAGCATAGCTAAGTTCAACATTCATGACTTATTTATTTAAATAAGTCGATGTAGGTTAATATAGTAATACTTCCTACAAGCCTATAAACTATATGCTATTTTTACTTTAAGATTTCTACCTAAAGTTTGTAATTCAAACAAATGTAATCAAGATTTAGAGACCTTATTTCTTTATAGTCGCAGAACTTTTAATAACCATGGGTTTTGAAATTGTATACAAACTAATAGTCAACTTTAAATATATTGTAATATAGTAATACTTCTTGGAACCCTATGACCTAAATGATCGTTTGATTGTAAAACTACAACACAAAGTATGTCATTCAAACAAATGTAATAAATTTTTAAAATAACTTATTTCATTTTAATTATCAAACTTTCAATATAAAATAGTTTATGAAACCAATATGCAAGCTAATACTAAACTTTAAATATAATGTTGTCTTGGCAGAATGTAAAAAAGGTTTTATTCATATTTGTACAATTTTAATAGTAAAACTGAATTGTTTATTCTTTAATGTAAATGTTTCTTCAGCCAAGTGTGATATAATAATTCACTAGTTGAAAACTTTAACATTTTTATTCACCAGAGACAAGGTTTTGCATAAGAACATTGAAAGAAGCTATTAAATCTGTTCCCTCACAATCAAGCAGATGGCAATCTTGAGCACCACACTTTGGTCCTTTGCAAGGGGTGTGTTTATTCCCATCCAGTTTAGTATAGATATCACTGTGTCTGCCAGATAAGAGTTTATCACATTTTAACTGGGAGATTTAAGTACCCAATTACTATTATCTGAAAGTTAAAATGTGTGTTGCCATTGTAACCAGTATACATTATGTGTTATTCAAACTTTTGAGGTTAGGTTTATTGGTTACTTTTTTTTAGGGAACCCAAAATGTTTATATATTTATTATCAATTTTTTTTAGATATTTTATTATTAGATCGGATTTAAAACTTAGTATAGTATAATATTCAACACAAATATGATTTAAAGCACTATAGGCCTAAATTAAATGATTTGGTTTGAACTTGTTTATAATATCAAATGTTTGATCCAATTTTTTTAGAAGAATCAGTTTTTATTAAGAAAATAAAAAGTATTAGAATCAATCCTGATCCAAATTGAAGTTTTTTTAGGCATAAAATTCGATTCATATGTAATCTGAGCTTTCTTCTAAGCATGTGATTTGATTCAGATTTGATTCGAGTCAGTTGACTAAGATACAAATTTGATTCAAAATTTAAAATTTTGTATTCGCAAACCCTTACAAAAAATATGCCTTTATTAAATAATTATATTCATCCACTTTAATAAGGTCACACTAGATGTAATATTATACTAAAAATTGATGCATCTGGTTTCATTTACCTTTTAGTAAGGCCTATTAACAAATATCCTAGACGTGTTGTCTAGGGTTCTAGGCCATCATTATGTTTTTGCACAATTTCAAACAATGTTCAAACCTTAAGCACTGTATATTATATGGATAATTGACGTGAAATTAAATTGAGGAGAACTGTGAATATATTTGTAGTGCAAACAAATGTGCTTCATGTCACATTCCTAGCTATGTTATTATTACACGTTGTGTATTTCGAATCAATACCAAAATCACAGCGCATGTAACTACATTTTAAATAATTTAGGCATATGATTCATTATTTACTAATTTTACTAGTTTACTACATAATAAATTGAGATTCACAATTGCAAAGGCACCATGTTCATACATAATTTACACCAAATATTATCCTTAGGTTTGCCCTAATGTGTACGAAGACCAAATACACAAATAAAATAAAATTGCAATCGAATTTCTGTCTTCAGAGTATGAGATTCCCAAATAAATCCTCAAACACTTTTCAAAAAAATTCTGAATAATAATATTGCTTGTCAACTATAGTATCAATATAGATTTATTTCTAAGCATTAAAAAGAAATCATTTAAAGGATCCATTATTCCAACAATAATTATTATCTTACTTAAGTGACTTTTTTTTAAATAAGCATATTTTTATGTTCTGAAACCCATTAATATCGTGTTTAAATAATTACCTATAAAATATAGTATTTAATTAATGTACATCTTTTAATTTAGCTTGTTAGTTATTTTAAATAAGAATATTGGTAAGATCAACTACCTGGTATGATTCATGATAAATATTTATGAGTAAAAACCACCTGAAATTCATTCAATTAACGATTTGAAAAGTTAATGTTTTGAATCAGATTAAATAAGAAATAAAAAAATTATGTGTGAAATGATTTGAAACTGCAATCTCTAGACTTGTAGAATCCTATGCTTCAGACTTAGCTATGGTGGTTATGTGTTTTAGAAGACGGTACAAACCTTAGCGCAAAGTTGCTTCAAAAAATGTTAATTAAGATTAAATTCCTTATCTCTGTACACAGTAATAGAAACCTAGAGATATTTTTGTAAGACTATTTGGTTATTACTCCTCTATTTCTTTGATTTTTAATAATTTCAATGATTCACACAATGACAAAGGAAAATATTTCGCCATGTTGGATCACTGAAAGGACAAGGAAAAATCTCCAGATAGCAATATATAACCGGTAGCCATAAGATTGGACCTAAGATGTTTATGAAATGTCATATAGTTATATTCTAAACTTCAGTTTAATGGTAAAAAGCACTTAAAAACTATTTGAGCTCCCTGATTACAAAAAAATTATATATTTATGGTATTTTCCATTTAATGGTATATTTAAACTATGTTTATATACTGAATATTTAAAATAACTAAATAAAATATTTATAAACATCAATATTAATAACCACCATTTGAAACAATCAAAGTATCTTTATAAACACAATCAGTTTACATTTTTCAGTGGCAGCTCTATTATAATTCTATACTTGAACAATATTGGTAGCATGCAGTATTTACTAGGGTAGAAACGAGGGGAAAATTTCAGACACTCACCTTCTGCATTTATTATTTTTACAGGTATTACATATTCAAGTGTGGTCATTAGCACTTGAAACTGCATATCAGGCGAGCTCTCTCTAATGCCTCATTTTCTATCAGTTTTCACACAACAGGAAAATAAAATTTTGACTCCACCAAAATTCAAAAATAAATTTTCTAAAGTCAATGTGTGAGGCACAGTGCCACAGTATTTTTAACCCTTGTCAAAATTTACCAACTATATTTACTAGGAAATTTACTTAAATACTCAACATGCTTAAAACAAAATTTATTTTTCTTACCAGTGAACTGTTGAATTTGTACGCAGATAACAATAAATTGATCTACAGAAATTTTTACATGATTTTCATGATCACTTTTCTTAATGAGAAACGTTACAAAGTCTGGTGAGAAACGGTAGCCCATTTGTTGAAGTGCTGCAAGAATAAGAGAATAAGAATATTTCAGAAATATACTGGTTGACTAATTAGTCTGGCAGCCAAGTGAAGTGTTTAAGCTGAAACCCTTTTTGAAAAAGAGGTATGTGAGGGTTCAGGAAATGGCAAATATCATGAATGTACCATTTGATAACTCTCAGAATTCAAGATGGTGGCTCCCCCTGAACAGAAAAATTGTTTTTATGTACCATTGATCTTGTGTTTTGACTTGTTTTTAATAAGAAATTATTAATATTTCTTTCCTACTATTGGTTCAAATTTAATATGTACTAAAAATAAGTGTATGATATTTTTAACCTAAATATGGTGACAGCCCCATCTTGAAATACTTAGCATGTGAACAATTATTACAAAAAGGTCCTAAAAACAATTTTTTTTTTTCTTTTTTTTTCAATGATTGACATAATTTTGAAAATGAGCAACATGATAACCACCACCACAACTACTACCATTATTATTATTATTATTATTATTATTATTATTATTATTATTATTAATAATAATAGCACCGCGTCTTACTACCTGTTCGGTTTACACGCACTTACGCTAATGTGTAATGGTAGGGTGATTGTGAGATGAAATGGAGGACCTACAGTTTAACGCGGAATCCGAACCACGGTGGAGGCCTGGCATTCCCCACATTCACAAGATGTCTTGTCAGAGGTGAAGGAAGGGTTTGGCAATCAGATAAATCTGTGTCGGGACCGAAGATTGAACCCCGGACTGCCAGCATAGAAGTCCGACACCTTACCCCTAGACCACCAGGTCACCTAGTGTACCACTATTGCAATTGCAAAAAATAATGCAGGGTAGTCCTGCAATTAAAAGATCACACTATTTGTTTTGGCAAAGTGTTTTACTGTCACATAGGCACTTCAATAATTTGGAGAGAAAAAATGTCAGTACACGAGGAACTTTATTTGCACTATGAGCAGAAGTAAACATTGTTAAGGTTCATTTTTGTAATAAATGAAGTTCAGGTGGTCAACCTATCTGATATAACCCTAACATTGTTCAGTATTATGGTCCTAAGAAACTTGCCATGCCTTAAAACTTCCATGTTAAATCCCAAACATCACTTAGTAAGCTTAGTAATCATGGACCTTCCTCTCGCCATGCAAGAGAAAAAGTATTTGCTTCTCTAAAATATATCATTCATCAATAATGATGGATGGCCAAAGTATCAAGGGTACAACATAAGAACATGTCAGGATCACACTGAGATTAAACCTAGCACTACAGTGAAAATTCTTTTTTATTTGGTGCACTCTCACCCTGATCCAATGATGAATTAGTTGAGGCTCCTCGGTTAAAACAATTGCAAAACAAGACTACACAATATCTACTTGTGATCAACAGATTTATAAAGTTGCTCTTAAATATTCTGAAAGGTGTGCCAACATCATTTAGACTTTGAAGTACCGGTATGCATTTACTTGTGAGTTTTGTGGGTTGTGTAGGCTCCCTTATGGCTAAAAGTAGTTTAGTCACAGTAATGGGTAGTGTCTTAGCTGGAGTGCCAAAAATTTTCAGTGGTAGAAAATTCCCGCAGACCATTTAGAGTTCTTTGTATGATTTTAGAAGAAGCCCTATGCTGTATTTGTGAAACCCATAAGCCCTCAACAAGCAAAGAGTTTTGCCAAGTTCTTGAAAAGCTTGCTTCTAAGAGTAAATCCAGCCAGTTTTGGGTTGACTGTTGCACAAAACCAGCCATGTTGATTATGATTTATGTGAGAGCAGAGAGGGAAAGGACTTGGGAATTACATGTTGAAGCCATTAAACGCATGTTACTTTATTTTTTCACAGTCAAGACACCAGATTTATGGTCTGTATGGCTTAATTTAGTTCTTATCAATTAAAAGATTACCCTAAAAATTCTTGAAACTGTTCATGGAAGGGAAGTGTATCATGCATCATATCCCTGGTCTTTGGAATGGAATCTGGAAAAGACATGTGGATAGAGACTACATTCATGAGATATGTTCATGCCCTTAAAGGAATCAGTGGTCTCAATTTAAAACTAGAACTGTCAATACTTGGGCTTCAAGTCTGAACACATGTTCTCAAACTGAGGAGGATATCTTGGTTATTACCAGGGCCTGAATTTTGATGACCTTAAAATTTCCAAGAAGTGACCTATAAAGTAACGCTATAAACTCTAAATAATGATTTTAAATTTGCAAAAAAGACCTAAAAAATTTGATTGAAATTCCATAATATGATGTATTTATTAAACTATACACATAATCAAAAATATCTCTCCTGGTCTGTCCATTTCCAGTTTTTCCTCGGTGTGGATTCGTCTGGAATAGAATGACTCGTATACAGTCCCAGGAAATCCTTTATTTTAACATTGCATAGTTTCCACAGAGGAATGTTCGCAGATATCAGAACGTCACACAAATCTATATAAAATGTTGAGGATTTTTCTTGATTTGTGAATGGGTTTTGTGTAAGTAATAATTGAGAGGTTTTCTATTTATCGATATTCTGGAAACCACAGACATGATTGTTGCGACTGATTTGCTGTTGAATGGTTAAATCTTTTATCTGATGCCAGCCTCTTTCACTTCACATATTTTATAGATAAATATTTCACTCATTGTAGAAAAAATATCCTCTCTGATGAATTCAGTAATAATTTGCCTCAAATGACTCGCTTTAGATCGTTTGGTTTAAATAATTCTAAATACACATAAAATTATTGCAAACGAATAGATATAATGTTCACATTATAAAAGAAAACTATGCATTTAAAATCTTTTGACATGTGTTCTACCTAACATTGGAATACAAATACCTGTTTTAAAAGTAATAGCTCCCCCCCC
>CABFVX010000958.1:91980-129382 GCA_902151425.1 Timema shepardi
CCCCCCCCCCCCCCCCATCAGCCCTTTCTAGATATGGTATTGTGAGTGAATCACCAGGAATGTAAAGACGGTACAAAGTTCATTTGAACTCTAAAGATTGCATTCCCCTTCCCCTGCAACCCTTTCCAACTTAGGTGTAGTGAAGGTCTCACCAGGAATGTGGATTTTATAAGCACGCAGGTAAAGGGGCACAAAGTTCCTTTGGACTCATACATCATCTTCTTCAGTCATCACATGTGTGGTAAAACATCTGATGTTTGAATATTCATGTTTTATCAAAGCATCGATTATTCATATATGTAATATATGTAACCCTTTTAAAGTCATTTTCAAACAATTTTAAATTTTCTTTCAAATAAAAATGCTTAAAAATGACTCATTAATTAAGAAAAAGCAAGAAAACAACCTAAAATCTAAGATGGCAAAAAATTACCTATAAAATAAACATTTCTACAACCAGGGGATCATGAACAGAGTTTATGTATAACTGAGCATTGTTTGTCTCTGATGGACCAAAAAAATATAAAAGATGACATATCATCAAATCCAGGCCCTGGTTATTACTAATGAGCAACAACATAAAACCACCCAATTGACACAAAGAATAAAGGAATCCCAGAATAAAACGTGATTCTAAGGTCCAGGAATGGATTCTCATCAAAGTATCAAAACGCTTAATACACCCAAAAGCATTTTAATATTGTAACTGGGAGAATACACAAAGTTAATGTTAATGATTCTGTAAGAATAGGTTTACAACAAATGAGACAGTATGAAAGAGAATGGTAACATGAATTTTACAACAAAATACCCCAGAAAGTGATCATACTGGCCGCAACAAAGAAACATATTAAAATTGATACAGCAAAGTTTTAGACAGCAACTCGATATATTCATCAGTAATTGGCCTTTAAGGCCATTACTATTACAGGTAACTCTAGTGCTTCACATGGATACAGGACTTCAGATTTATTATGGTAGTGTACGTCAAGCAGCCTTGTTGTGTCGGCACAGAGGCACAGACGTAAGATGATACTGCGTGGGTCAACTGTTTGGACTTAGGATTTGATAATTTTGTTGGCTGGTCAGTGTTGAAGCATCAGAGTAACAAGGGCTGGGATGAGCTGATTAGCTTGCAAAAAGAGCAATACATTCAATAGAGTGCTCTTTGATTACTTTTCTGGCAGGATATCCGTCATTTACGTCCGTAGTTGGACTATCATTATGAAAAACTCAAGTTTTTATGATTACAATCCTTGTTCTGGATTGTTCCGCAAAAATTTTTGTTCGTTCCATTTTGATGAACCCACAAATAGTATGTTTACATTGGGGGAAGAGGGGCCAACATCACGATAGCCCATTCCGGTTTGAATAATATCGAGGCACTTATGTTAAATTAGCATATTTTTAAATGATACCGACATTTTATAATGGA
This sequence comes from Timema shepardi, assembly GCA_902151425.1. NCBI lineage: Eukaryota > Metazoa > Arthropoda > Insecta > Phasmatodea > Timematidae > Timema > Timema shepardi. The sequence continues at coordinate 93,416 of CABFVX010000958.1, forward strand.
TATATACACACACCTATTCTTTTTAATCAAAAAATTGTAGTAATGATAAGATAATGTTGAAAATTACCTATGTATCCTATTTGTTTGTCATGTTTGTAAAATCCACATAACAGAATAGACGCTGAAACTAAACGGTAAAAAGTTGCGTTTGGGAGGAGGGATTTTTTTATAGTAAATTTTTGTAAATCAATATTATATTTTATGTGAGGAATGCCAGGTCTCCACCGTGGTTCGGATTACACGTTAAACTTTAGGTCCTCCATTTCATCTCACAATCACCCTACCATTAAACATTAGCTTAAGTGTGTATAACCCGAACGGGTAATAATAATAATATATTTACCAGAATGCAAGAGTTTAGCTGTTAAAAGACTTTATTCCATAGCTATTTTTAGTTTCCATTTGTAAAGGATGTTTTTGATTTAGTCATGTGCATTCATTTTGATTTTTTGTTTAATTCTTAGTTTGGTCTTTTTGGCAAATTTGTAGCAATTTTTTAGAATTTCAGGCTAAACTATAGATATTTTTAATCACATTTTTGGAAATTTATTCTGGGTCCTATTAGTAAAATTAATTTGAAAAAAATAATTTTTGATTGTCAAGGAGTTTCTTCGTCTTTTTCGTAACAGTCAGAGTAGGAATAATTGACATTTACTTCCCCTCATGTCTCTTTACGGTCAAAGGTACTATGTACTACATCATAACAGTAATGGTAGCAAACAAAAGGAGGGTGCGATGTCAATAATTTAGGATAACCTAGTTTTAAGCTCTCTTGAGGGGGTGAGGGAAGAGGGAGGTAATATCTCGGGTATATTTCGGTAATTTCACAACTGCCCAAGTACATGAAACCAATATTTTGGAGCTAAGGAGGAAGTGAGGCCTATAAAAATACTTTTCTTTAATGTGAGTTTTATGGCATGCAATAAGTTGTAGACCAAGATATCCCTAGTTTTTGTATTTCTGATTTGCTTCGCTTTTTTTATTGCTTTTTTGTGCATAGTGAGCGAATCAAAGACTATATTTTTCATACTTTGACGCAGAGGGTGGGACATTCTTTACTTGACACCCTGTGTGACTATTCAGGTCGTACACACAAAAGGCCATCATCACTAGTGACACTAGTTTAATTAGTGTCTGTAAGAGATCTAAGAACTAACAAACTAAAATATAATGCACAGTAATCTGGAACATACTAATAAAGTTATAAAATCAAAAATACAAGTTTTGTTATATTTTATCTAGTTGAGGTGAGGAAATGGAGCTTAGCATAGTGATAAGAATAAATTAATTTTAAAACTATCAACATGAAATAAACACTTTTTTTTTTTAAAGAAATTCAGAACAAAATAAAGATAAACATGTTAAGGAACTCAAACAAACAGCAAACTTTAAACAAAAAATGTTCAAGTTTTTAAAGAATGTGAGAGAGCTACTACTATAAAAAAATATCAAGGCTTTATAAAAGAAAGAAATGGAAATCTTCACAAAAAGAAATCTAAAATGAACAAAGAACTAATTATTGATTGCAAAGATAAAATATCTATTTTTAAAAGTTGTATGTGTTCATGTGGAGAATATGGTTGCCAGAGCTTTGGAATTCTGAATCGGTACATTAAACATCAGAATACTTATGTCTAATAATGTTATCATTTGAGTAAGGAGGGAATTCTACCACACCGGACAAGTATTCCATATCACACATGTCTTCTCTGTGCTAGAAAAAATATTAAGGCCTAAATTATCATTTTAAAATGTATATTATTTATTCTAATAAAGAACAGGCAACCAATGATTTTTCAATAGAGATAAAGTGTATTATAAAGATAAATATGTTTTATACATCTATATAACCTGTAATTATATATATATATATATATATATAGTATATACGTTTATTTTTAAGAGAGCTCTTTTGTAAGACTTTATCTCGTACCAGAATCATACCATATAGTTGTGTTTAGCTATGATAAAACCTTCTAGAAGTATATTTCTGCTTCCGTTCTAAATGGTCGGCTATCCTACCAAAATAATATATATATATATATATATAATGGTCGGCTATCCTACCAAAATTATATATATATATATTATATATAAANCCTCCTCTCACCCTAGAATAACTCAAACCTCAAAACCTTATCACTAAATAATTCAAAGTGTCTAAAAACATTGGAGAGCGATTATATATAAGTTACATCTTATTTGGATAAGAATGCTTCAGTTATTTTGATTAAATTAATTCAAATAATAATCGTTCTCTCTCTCACAAACACACATGATATTTTTTTATGAGTCATATGTGATAAAATACATTCCTTTGTGAATGAAATAATTATTTTATTACATTATTTATTTGCAAAAAAGTAATAAGAAAATTGGTATAAAGATTGTTTGTTACAATAGTAAATGGCGGTTTTTCATTTGAAGTAAATTTAAAGTGCTCCACACTTGCAATTGCAAACATCAATTACTACTATATCATCATACATGGGCCTAAAATTACTCTCTCAGTGAGTTAAAAATGCATAAATAATTAACACTATACCTTCCTATATTGTTTAGGTGCCCAACAGGATATCTCACTAATTGTCACATCATCATTATAGACTACTTATATAGGAACTACAACGTTTAACTTGACCTAATTATACCCTTATAGGTGGGATTAACAGAGAAATTCTAAATATTCCAATAGAATAGTTTCCAAAATTTAAGCCATATAAAATGCTGGAAAAATTGACAGCTTAAACGTTGATTTTTGCATTTACACCATTTTTAAGGCGATACAAATTCTATTTCTTAACAAGCATATATTCAAGAGGCCACTCAATTAATAGTTTGACAGCTGTAGGAGAGAACGTAAGAACATACAGGCTATAAATGCGATATAATTATAGTATCATAGCCCGACACGTTAGCTCAGTCGCTAGTGGGATGGTCTATAGTGCAAAGGGTTTTGGGTTTGATTTATGGTAGGGGCGTAGTATTAATTATTTGATCAATTCTCGGCCTCCTTCTGGATGTTGTAAATGTCTTAGAATTTATTAATTCTATTTAACCGTAGAAACTTGCCGTATTCCTAAAATTATCAAATATTTGAACAATATAATCAATTTAATTGTAACCACTTGACTTCTTGCGTTTGCTACTTAAGGTAAAGTGCATTTATATATTAATGTTTTGATAATCACCATCTATGCACACATTATATTTACTTATAGGCTAGGCCTAACTAATTCAAGGAAAACCATCCAGATGATTTAAAATGTTGATAATCACAAAATTGTAACGCTAATCAAAATGTAATTAATCAATAAAATGTATCATGCAGGTAATCCCATATGAACCAAGATCTAAGTCAGACTGACAGTATAAATATTCTTACCTCTAAAATATAAATACATATAAATTATTATTATTAGCATCGCGTCTTACTACCCGTTCGGATTATACGCACTTACGCTAATGTGTAATGGTAGGGTGATTGTGAGATGAAATGGAGGACCTACAGTTTAACGTGGAATCCGAACCACGGTGGAGGCCTGGCATTCCCCACATTAACAAGATGTCTTGTCAGAGGTGAAGGAAGGGTTTGGTAATCAGATAAATTTGTGCCGGGACCGAGGAAACAACAAAAAACTTAAGAACCTAAATTTTGGGCTATCGACCTTGGCGGCTGGCTTTAGTTTACTTTGTATTATTGTTTGAAATTATGTTTATATTTCAAGTACCTTAACATAATAGCCATGTATAGAGGAAGTCTGTAAAATTTAATTTAATTGTATTGACACTATTTTGTTTTTATTGATCACAATAGAGATTTAGAAGAGTATTTATACTAAAAGTAAAATGGCTAATCCCCGGTAGTCCTACTGGGCAAGAGGTTCCTGATACCTTGTTATAATCAGAATGAATTAAATGAATTTAAGATCTAATTTTCCTTGGTAAGAATCTCCTACTTTTACTATTTAACTAAGTCTGAACACCTAAATGTATGCACATAAAAACTAAGCCTAAAAAACACTTCACCTTGGGATAGCTCTTTTTCTTCAATGTGTCCTGATCCATCTTGATCATAGCTTTTGAAAGTTCCAAGCCATTGATTAATATAGTTGAATAAAAGCTGGAACTCTAATAAGTTTATTGTACCTGTTTGATCTTCATCAAACATGCCTGCAAAAAAGAGATACATAGATTAATTATCCCTTATTTAAGTGCAACTAAGACTTAAAAAGCTGGAACTATTGATATGTGGCTCAAACATTACTGCCAAATGAAATATTTATATTAGGTATTCTAATTTCGGCTAAGACAGATATTAACGGTAATATGGCTTTTGCCTGTGTGCATCAGGCAGGATATGCAACTATGTTTGAAAGTTCTAGCACAGGGGTTGGTAAACAATTTGGGTCCCTATTAGCTTCTACAATGCTTATATTTATTCCTTAGATTCAATCTTTTCTCAAATAATTATGCCCCCTCATTTCTAGAATAAAATAAGAGCAAAAAGTATTTTTATTTTCAAACTAAACTATTCACTTATTTTATAAATATTATAAAGATGTATAATAATTGTAAAATGATAACACTTTTTACACACCTTAAATACTGGCTAGTTCGCCAAAATCAGAGTGTTTTCATTTCAGAATCATTTTGCATTATAATGATTTAAATTTACAATGTTGCAGAATCAAGATAGTTAAAGATAGAATGAACTTCCTGATATGTATCTCCGACATCAGGCGAAAATAGATTTGAAATAAATCCTGCAAGTTTTCTAAACTTAGTGAGTCTTCGGGCGAACTCAGCTCTCTGATGGTAGTTGGTTTTATGTTGTTTTTCAGATCTAAGTTTATGTATTCAAAATCGTTAACTAAGCTTTTAAAGAAAGGAACGTGTTTAAATCTTTTTTTATGAAATTGGTTCCTCAAAATATAAATTTTACAGAAAAGGTTTGACTGCAAAAATCATGTTTATGATTTTTTTTTGTCTTTAAATTGCAGTTACAAATTTAATTCAACTTCTCCGTGAGTTCAAGAAGAAATATATTAGCCATCCTAGACCATTCAGTTTTGGGTAGTATTACGTCCATTTGTTTGAGAAAATCTTTTATTTGAAGCAGTTCTTTAAAATGGTTAAAAACTTTGCCTTTATTTAGATGACGAAGATTCACGTGAAAAAAATGCTTCTAATACAGACAGTTCAATTCTTCAGTAAACTTTCTAAACAAACTCATTTTTAATACCTGGGTGCTGTTAGCAATTTTTACAACTACTTTCAGGACATTCTCCATACTTAATCAGATGGGTTTTGAGTGTGAATTATACATTGATCGTTTTGGAATATTGAGAGAAAGCCTTTATGAATGCCAGTCCGTTCAAGAACACCATCAATGGATATCCTAGCTAATTTTTCTCAGACATTTAATTGTTAAGAACGTTGCAAAAATATTTTCTCCTGTAAATGTTCTGAATTTGAGTATGATTTTCAAAAATGTATTTTTCATTGAAAGATCTTCATAAGTTATTTTTTAAAACATGCTTATTTGAGCTGTGATAACAATATCACTTGATTTAATGTGAAGAAAGAAAAGTATTCTAAGTTTGCCTTAAATTGTTTGATTAGGTCTTTGGCAAAGAGCTGGAATCAACATGCCAGAGTGTACGCTTATAGCTGGGCAAAAACATTTAATAGTTAATATTTCTTCTTTATTTTTGAATCCAACATTTAGTTATAATGTAACTTAAGTAAAGTTCTACTCCAAAAAGCCACCATTGGTGAAAGGTTTTTAATACTTTGCTAGCACATGCAAGACTGAACGACACTACAATCGCAGCAAACCACTCCAACAAGTCTACCCAGGAAAAGGGGCAGGTTTACACCACTGAAAGTTTTAAAACAAAGCTAAGCTTTAAGAAACCGCTAAGATCTGCAGTTTCTCAGAGTATAACTTGCACTGGCATATACATGATATTTCAGTAAATTTCCTAACCTGCAATTATTCTAAATTAGTACATTGAATTTAGTCTCTATTTCTTTTATTTCAATCTCATTCTCATTTTGTGGGAAAATTCATAAAGAAAGTCAAAGTTTTGTTTCTATTAATACTTGTCACAACAGCACTGTGGCTGTTTCTAGCCATACCCCTCTCCCCTTCTTCAATTTTTTTTGCTTTCTCACTATCTTATAGTCAGAGAAAGTATTGTGACCGTCAATAAAATAAAACTCGAGATTTTGATGAATTTCGATGTTTCATGACCCCCTCTCCACCCCTTCTGAGTTCAAAAAAGAGATTTTTGAATTTCTGTCTGTCAGTCCCTCGGACTAGAACCAAAACTATTTAACCGACCGGGCTGAAACTTGTTATCTAGGGTTTTCATAGGGTTGGCCCAAGGGATTTTTCGAATTGGATATCCAACCCTAAAATTAAGGGTAGTTTAATGAAGGGTTACAAGAAAATAAATCGATTTTCTCAAAATTGGCTCTAACGATTTTGATTAAATTTCATTTATAATCATTGATCAATATTATAAACAAAATGGCTACCCTCATTTTTGCGGAAAAATGACTGAGTTCTGGTCTGATGCGTAAATTCACATTTTTATCATATCTCTGAAACTATTTGAGATATGAAATTACTTATCATTGCAAATATGTAGTTCTCTTTATAATACAAATAAACTATTTGAAACATATTTTTATAAAAACAATAGTTTTCAAGCTTAACGCAAATATATGTATTTAACTTTTCGAACATTAATAGTAAATTATTGCAACTGTAAAAAAATATATATAACCAGAAATGTTGATGGATGTCAACATCTTATGACCCCTCAAATGCTAAAAAGTGGCTTTTGCAATGCCGTCTGTCTGTGTGTCTGATTAACCCTAAAATTAAGAGTAAGTTAATAAAGGAAAAAGGGAAAAAAATATTTTTTTTCAAAATCAGCTCTAACAATTTTGATTATAATTCCTTATCTATGCATTAAGATTATAAACAAAAGTGCTATTTTCATCTTACTATGAAAATGACTTTCAGGGTACTTTACAGAAGCAGAAATTTCCATAGCCCCGCAAATCTTTGAGATACTAAATAACTTATCAAATCAAAATTGTGTACTATTAAAAATAAAAAACTTTTATTTGAAATATATCTTTATAAAACCAATAGTTTCAGAGATATTGGCAAATATATTGAAATAAATTTTGTGAGCTTTAGTTGTAGAGAGATACTACTTGAGGCGCAGAAGAGAGCGCGAGTAATTTTACAGTTTTTATAGCATTACATTATTTTGGCTGAAATAAATCAAATATTTCTCTAGTAGCAGCATAGAGTTTAGTTTTCTGCACATGCTAATATCAACAGATCTTGAATATATGTCGAGGGTGTCCTGGAATTTTGTCAAAACTTTTTAAATAAAAAGAAAAAGTTTTGACAAAATTCCAGGACACGCTTGACATATATTCAGGATCTGTTGATATTAGCATGTGCAGAAAACTAAACTCTATGTTGCTACTGGAGAAATATTTGATTTATTTTGACCTAAAAGTTTCAATTATATAAAAACTGTAAAAACACTTGCAGTCCCTTATGCCGCACCTTAAGTTTTAATGCAATAATTCTCTAATTCCATAGAGTAAGTATATAAGTAAGTCTCTCAAAAAGCTTATGTTCATTTTTCTTTAAATTCTTAGGGGAAATATTTGTATAGCATTGAACTATCTTTATTATACTCAATAGTCAATATTTACATTTTTATAAGAGTAAATTTATAAATGAAGAATTTAATAAAAATGCAATAACCAGAAGTCAAATTTTAATACAAAGTTTTGACCCTTGTGGACCCAAAATTGATTTTTTTTTTGGTCCAAATATACTAGTGAGGACTTTAATTCTTTAAAAAGAAAATTATAAAATTCAAAAAGTTTTAATGTAAGCTATTTTTGCTCAGGTTTGTTAGTGGGTATTATTTCGTTTCCCATATTTTACAAGTTATGAGTAGATATCTACGTTTTTAAGTAATGGAGTGAGACCGTCCATGCAGAATTCTGTACCATTTATTTGATGTGAGAAATGCTAATTTATCGCTGTTCGTAGGAAAATTCCTCCGACTTGGTCGAGTTCATTTTCAAATATGAACTGCGCTGATTGGCAGGATGTGTATTGTGTTCAATTGACAAAACCAAGGAGAAGTGCGGTCCTTGGCATACTTTCTGTGTCTCATCCATTCTTTCATCTGAACTTCAAACCAGGTCACATGTGTTGTATGTTTGCTAATACCATTTCTTTGTAATTACGTTTAATTTAAGTATGTAATGATGACAAGTCACAATGAGACGTAATATTAAATATATAATAATATATTCATATTATTTTCAATAAATCAATTAAATACCAAGTAAAAGTATCATATTTCTTCAATTTTAAGACACCATCAATACTAGGATGCACCCCATTTTTATAAATGTTTAAATGAGAAAAAAAAAGTGTATCTTATAATAAAATAAATACAGTATTATTTGATAAAATTACCATAACAAATAAATATGAACATTATTGAGAACAGTATTATTATCTAAATTATATTTTTATCCTGTTTATGGCCCACATTAAAATGACCACACCTTCTCCAGAGGCAGAAACAGCATGCTTAATAACATATTACGTCCAAGTACATCCATAGTATTAATTATTCATTTGAGTATAATATTTGCCATGAATACTTGAGCATTAATGTAGTCTCCCAAAATGGAAAAAGAAGAGGTGTACTATAATGACTTATTAATCTCTCTTTCTTCGCTTATAAGACATATCACCACTAAGGCGGAAACACACATTATTATTCATGACTGAGCGAGATTATTTTGATTTTGGTTACTCTAAAATATTTTATGTAGTTATTTTATATATTTGCAAGGTTTGAAAAGTCAAAGATTGATTTTTAACTGTAAAGTTGTTTTCTTATGTGATTGACTAGTTGCCAACCACTTTTCTCGAATATTAAAATTTAAATTGTCATAAGTAACAATAACTTATATATATATATATATTTATATTTATATTTATATAGTAAGATTTTGGTAGGAAGAAGAGTAAAAGTTAGTTACTAAAACAGTTTTAATATATTCATACATAAGGTCAAGATGCTATCTGCAGCTGTCACTTTTGATAGACTGATATCATCAATACCTATAAAATAACACAAATAATAAAGAAAAATGTTGGCTGCAAAGAAATATGTTTGAATTTTCTATACAGATCTTCCAACCAAAATTAGGTATCATTGCCAACTAATGTAAAAGTAGAAATAATTGCTTCCTGAGTAAGGCAATTAAAAGAACCAGAAACACAGTGAAGGTATTTATTATTTTTCTCTTTACTAAAGAGTACTTTATATGCACCATAGTAGAAGCGCTAATTGTCTGTTGTGCATTCTGACACAAGTGGCAGTGTATCATATTATTCTATCTTCTATATGTACTGATATGTTGGAATCAACTGCTAATCAATCAGCATGAAATTTTTCTATGAAAGTCAATATCTATGGGAGTAATGATTAGCCTGCAAATGTTCCTTCAAATGCTCCCAAAAAAATACATCAACTCTCTATTTTGACAAATTTTAATAATCTTACAGTTGTATATATTGCAAAAAAAAAATAATGGAAAATTATGTGTGAAGTAACTAAAAACACACAAGCTATATATTCTCCATTTACCCTGAGAGGTAGAAAGCTTAATTTGCTTGGTTACACTTTGCTGTAGCTTATAAGATAGAGAGATGGCGTAGTCAGTTATGGTAAAACTGTCAATTTTCAGGTTAAACAGTGTGTACCAAAATAAACTCATTTTACTACTTTGCTTACCAATCATAAGACGACAAGCAGTATCACTAAAATGCTTCCCTTGACCATTCACCAATGCAGCTTGGAGCTCTTTAGCCGAGATTACACCAGAATGATCACTATCGACAGTAGAAAACCACTGCTGAATTTTTGGGTCAATTGTTCCTTGAGAAACTGGCTGTTGACCACCTGGATAAATGGACGTTGGTTGCTGAATACCGGGTTGATATCCTCCACCAGAATAACTACCTGGAGGGGGTTGTCCAGCATAGCTTAAGTCCTGAAACAACACAATAAAAAATATCAAATGTTGAAAGTAACAATAAAATGTATTTGTTTTATATAAATAATTTGTTTTATGAACATTTTATGGAACAAGAAAGATAATTTGTAATAAACTAAAACATTAATTTTATTTCAAAATTATATTGATATAAAATGCTAGTCAAATACATATATTTGGATCCATCCCAAAGAATTTTACAGTATAGTATAATAGAGTGATGTCTATTGACTTTCTCCATTACATTTTTAAGATAAAGGACCCTTCTTATTGACATAATTAAACTCATTCAATCAAGGGCTATCTTGGATAAAGGTCTGTGTCACTTGTCTCCATAAAGCTTATATTTGCCAAAACTTTTTCATATAATGTTACTATTATCTATATAGAGGCAGGTTTTAGCGCTTGAACTTTGTAGTACTGTAGAATTTTTATATTCGCATGAGTAGCAGATAAACCAGTCTTAGTTCTTATTCTTGTACTTGCACTTTATCAGAACGCAGTGAATAATTTTATTTATTTTGTTAAATGTGGGAGTGATAACAGAATACAAATATGCATATAGTATGATTCTGGTAGAGAGAACGATTTGGAAAAAACACACATTTTTTGTGGTAGACATTGAAAATATATTACTTTATTATTAGCAGTATTTTATAAGTATTGATATTATTATCCAACAAACCAATAGATTCCTACTAAGTTAAAAGAGTTGGTTCCTAGAAACTAGCAGTGATAGAAGTAGGCCTATATATGTGGCATAAGTAAAACTATATTTTCATGTACATTAATTTGCATCCAAAGCAATAATTATATGATTCATGAAGGATGAATATGATAAAATGACAAACTATGATTTACTTTGGTTGATTCATAAAACTTCAGAAAAATGTTCTAAGTATCATAATGTTATTTTAATTAAAATTTAGTCAGACCTGTTACAACAATGGATGGGTTGTAGGGCAAGAGGGGGCACCAGTTTTTCATACATTTTTGATTATATGCCACAAGTCGCCTCTCCTCCTACAAAAAATTCTGTATAAGGCCCTGATGTGAGGCTTTGTTGTTGTTGTTCACATGTATTAAATTGTCTTACCCAGGAGAAAAATTGGAAGGAGGCCGTGACCCCCCAGTACCAGTACATCCTTATTTGATAGATATGAATGTAATAAAAACATAGTTAGTCAAAATGAATTCTTAATCATTTGAAGCTCAGATAAAACAATTCCAAATGGTGGTTTTGAGACCCACTGTAGGTAGATGTCCCTCTAATGACACTAAATATTGCTTTTAATAAACTAAGGAAAAACAATTAAATTATTACATTTTGAGACTTTTTTGATTTCAAAGATGGGTTCTCAGTCCTATAGAGAAATGGTATCGAAAGAAAAGTATCAATACTGTACTCATTAAAAGTAATGGAAAAAAATATTGATAGCATACTAGTATCAACAGAAAAGTATCGATAACAGTAAGTATCGGTATCAAAATTTTAATCTGGAAAAATATTTTTTCTTTTCTAGTAATAATACTTTCAACTTTTGCATCATAATTATATTTTAATTTTATCTAAACACTGAAAATTATCATGGTATTTAATAATCTAAAACCAATTTTACAAGATGTTTTTTCGGTATCCAACTTTTAAAAAACTTCCATAATTCACTTCTGGGAGGTGCCATTTTTTAACTACATTTGTTGTTTATATACTCTCAATATAGATTATTAACTACTGACAAAGAATAGATCTCCCTTCCTTTATCTGAAAACAATGCACATAAACTTTTCTGCTTCGTCTGCTTAGGGCATCATTTAGTTGACCGAGTTCATTGAGTTCTACAAAAGTGCATTTTGTTTAGTTTGTGATGAGTATGCTCAGTGATAAAGGAACAGGTATTAGACTGGTCGCTACTCACCCTGTCAGGCATCACACTTTATTAATAAAGATGAAATAACAGCTATACATTATGATGAGCTAGGAGAGATTGAATGCTAAAGTTGCAGAAAATGAGTGAGAATCAAGAAATAGTGTATTTGTTCTTCCTCCACAGTCCATCCTAGTAAACCTTTAATCCCAGCATGAGTGAAGATAGCAAAAATGTTGTTGCGTTCACTACCGAATCGATACCGGAGTGTGAGTATTAATATCAGTAAAAGTATCGGAAAATGTAACAAGTAAAAAAATACTAATATCTAAAGGAAAATATCAATTTTAGTAAAGTATCTATACTTTTTTCACATCCCTAGTCCTGTATCATGATGTAAAAGGTGGCAAGAGTGGTTCAGGGTTCACTTTATGTGGAATTCTAATAGCTCTCAATCCATAAGTTGTGTTAAGAGCCTTAAAAAATAATGTATGAATATTTTTTTATTAGGAGCAGCCTTTCTCAATGAGTTTGTAATTAATTATTTACTTGAATAAATAAATGAACTTCCTTATAATATTAACATAAATCCTAAATTTATGGCCACACGGAGGAAAAACTGGAAATTGACAGACCAGGAGAGATAATATTGCTTACGTGTATAATGTAAATATTTAGTATTTACTAACTCTTGTAATAAATACACCATATTATGGTATTTTGATCAAATTTTTAGGTCATCCTTGAAAATTTTAAGATCATCAAAATCTGGGCCCTGGTTATAATCTCTAAAAGTCCAAATGAAATATGTATTTTTACTAAGTATAACATATTTTTTAACGATTATGAAAAAATAATACATTTTTATTAATCTATTGGCATTAGGATCTTGTAAGTGAAGAATCATACAAAATTCATGTGTTAGTGATGTTAAATTTTCCAAAATCTAAAGAAAATTAAGTTATACATTTTTTTTTTTATTTTTACATTTCTCATTTTTTATTTATATTTTAATAACTCAATTGTTACTAATATTTTTTTTCTAAGAAATAAGTGATGTTATTGGTGTTAGCGAAGTGATGTTTGGAAAAACAGCATTTACATTAAAAATTTCACTTTAATAATGTGAGCGATGTGACTATCATTAGTTTTGTCACCTAAGTGACGTTAGTGAGGTGATGACACTATTTTCATCACTAAGTTACATTAGCAAAGTGATAACAGCATTTTTGTTACAAAGCAACGTTATCAAAGTGATGTTTTTGGCGGACTTTTGAATTTCATAAATATAAAGCAGCAAACAAACATTGAGGTTTGTTCCTGCTTTCCTTACGTGATATGGTGTGTTGAATGTGAATTATGCCCTTTTGTAGTGTTATGTCACAAAGTAACCAAGCTTCTGACATTCACATTAAAAATACTATTATTATTAGCACCGCGTCTTACTACCCGTTCAGGTTGTACGTATGTACACTAATGTGTAATGGTGGGGTGATTGTGAGATGAAATGGAGGACCTACAGTTTAACGTGGAATCCGAACCACGGTGGAGACCTGGCATTCCCCACATTCACAAGATGTCTTGTCAGAGGTGAAGGAAGGGTTTGGTAATCAGATAAATTTGTGCCGGGACCGAGGATTGAACCCCGGCCGCCAGCACAGAAGTCCGACACCTTACCCCCTAGACCGCCAGGTCACCAAAAATACTATCCTTCTTATAAAAGCTTCATTTCATGCTATTTAGTTTTTAGAGGTTTGATAAATTTGCTATTAATACTTTGCTTGTCAAGTTTTTGGGGTATGTGGAGAAAATTCTCACTTCCTTTTGAAAAGATATTTTATTTAAAAAAAATCTTACCTTGCAGCTTTACTAATTATGTAAGAAACAAGCAAAAAAATGAGACATTAAAATATTTTGAACGGATGTTAAATAATGAATTAGGACTACAGTAGCGCCATGGCTTTTTTGGTGCTGACTGACAGCTCACAGCTGACGTCTGACAAGTCAACATTATATACCTAAATTTTGACTGTCGTAAGTGACAGCTGCTAAACACATGTTTTTGCAGATCATATGGTTCGGCGTAGGAATACATAATTTGTTCTGGTAACTTTTCAAAGCCGTCAGCTGTGAGCTGTCAGTCAGCACCAAATAAGCCATGGGGCTTCTGTAGTTATAATGTCTCTATCAGACTACATATATGACAGCCGTGCATGGAAATAAAGGGTCTCTAATTGTATTAATCCATCCACGATTTTATTTGTTGAATTTTAATAGGTTGTGTTAAGCTTGGTTGATTAATATATTTTTTTACTAAACACACATCAAAGATTATTCTTATTTAATTAATATGATTAAATACATCTATAAAAGATGTTTTAGTGCCTCAGTCTATTAGGGTTTTCTAAGTTGACAATCTACTATTAATTCAAACCTTAGTTGTTAATCTAACCCACTTCAGTGACCAAACAGTCTAAGGCCTCATTCTTGTGTTAGACTAGTCGGCTGAAGAAAGGAGTATTGGGGTTTTAAGCCCGGCCAGGTTTACTGAGGGGGTTTTCCTTAAATTGTTTTCTACTATCCTTCTATGCAAATGCAGATATATTACCTTTAAAATACTTCCTTTCTCAGTCCTATCCCACTAGAGTACAGTAATTATCATTTTAATATGTGTGTAACTCGAACAGTAAGTAAACCACGGTGATAAGAGAAAAAAGATCATTGTGTTTATGTAAGAGGGTTAAATAAAGCTATGTGTGAGAATTTGATTAATTCACTAAAAGACCTACAATTTGTGTTGGATTGAGTTAATAAGGAAATACCATCCCATGTGCAAGTTTTGAGTTTGCTACGGAAAAAAGTAAGATGTTCAAGGTGTGGTTGCCGTCGACAATTGTGTTTCACAATACCCTGTGAATTAAGTGGGTCAAGCACCTATTTTCTAAATTATTAATTAAATAGTCTTAGTATAACTTACGGGTGATTGGCGTTTATTTGTGTCCAATATTTATTAGGCTATAAAAATCTTGTAATGTAAGTAAAAAAGTAGGCTATCCATTTTTTAAAAGCATAAACATTCGTGAATCAGTTTCTGTTGTTTGCAACCCTAAATTATAAGATAAATATTTTAAAGCTGAAACGCGTGTCTCGCTGAGAATCCCAATTATCTAATGAGTTTCAAGAGAGTTAGTTTATGTACACTTTAATATGGAAACAATTGTTAGTTTAGAGATTGGTTCAATATCTCCTTTAGATTATTCTTTATTAGGGAAATTACAATCAAAGTTGTAAGTACAATGTATAGTACCGATTCTAATGTGTAAAACCTATATGAAAAGTAGAATGTTATATTGGATACAATTCGATCCAAGACCTGTAAAATAACAGTAGACACATCAAAACTAAAAAGCTTTCAGAAATATAATACATGAGAGTCTTTGAACTAAACCAATTTCAATGTGATTTCCTACTTTGTTAATCTTACTTGATATGACATTCTATGATGAAGTGTAATGTTATTTTTCAATCGTATTTAAGAAATAAACTGGAAAGTTTATCAATGTATAGACCTGTCAATCTTCATAAATTTGCAGCTAACCTTCAATCACCCACAATAACAAACTCAATTTATACCAACATTGAAAAACTAAATTAAACTAACAACAAATTTAGTTCTTAATTTCATGCACGTTCACGTATTAAAGATAAAGTTTTAAAGAAGTCTAAATCCAACATAGTACGGTACAATCTACGGAACACACTACTGTAATTAAGTAGTTGCTTACTTGGAGGTGATTATTCAAAAAGTGTCTGGGGACAGTAAGCCAGTTGATACCGAAAATATATTTTTGCTGTCCAGCCCAAGGCCATCAAAATTACATAGTCTAATTGGGGGAAATAGATTATATCCACTCAAATGTTTCTCAAACAAACAACAATGCTTATTTATATAATTTGTATTGATTTATATAAACAATTAAGCCTATCTAATATGTAAGCGCCATGACGATCTACAATGATCTCTACTATATTGGCTGAACTTAAACACACCCCTTGTAACAGACCAAATCGTGACGCTAAAGTTTGTCGTCTGCTTGCTAGTTGACAGAGTTAACGGTTTCTTTCAATGTTCTTGCTCAAAAACGTGTCTCTCGTGAATAAAAGACAAGTTTTTTTTTAAATAGTTAATTATTATACACCACTTGAATGAAGACCTATTTACATTAAAGGATATACAATTCAGTTTTAAAGGTAATGTTGTACAGATAAGAATCAAATCTTTGATATTATATTAAAACATGTAGCTAAAGCCCATGTTGTTTACATTCTGTCGAGACTACAATATATTTAAAACAGGTTATTAGCTTATATAATGGTTTAAGAGACAATATTATATTTAAAGTTCGATAACTAAAATGAAAAAAGGTAGCTGCAAACTAAATTACATTCATTTGAATGACAAATGTGTGTGGTAGTTTTTTATTCAAATTATCATTTAGGTTATAAAGTATTGATATATTACAATATATTTAAAGTTGGCTCTTAGCTTGTATAGCCTATTGCTTTCAAAAGCCTTACTATATTTAATGTTCGTTAGACTTTAATAAAATAATGTAGTTTAAAACTCAGTTGCATATGTTTTAATAACAAACTTGGTGTATTAGCTTTACATTCAAATTATCATTTAGGTTAAATGGCATGTAGGAAGTATTATTATATTACAATATATTTCAAGTTGGCTCTCAACTCGTATCTTACTTTCAGAAACTATATTGTATTTAATGTTTGGTAACTATAATGAAATAAGGTCGTTAAAAAGTAAAAACCTAGTTACTTTTGTTCGAATGACAAACTTTGTGTAGAAGTCTTACGTTCAAACGATAATTTAGTTTATAGGCCGGCCTATTTAAAGAAACAAGTCATAAGCGTTGAACTTAGTCATGCTCCTCAAAGATTTATTAACCCATTTATTTCGTTTAACTAACCGTACATTGATATCTCTAATATATTCAAAAAAATTAGCTAGTGTTGTCGAAATGGCACATTTCCTTGTATGTGTGTAAAAGGGAAAGAAACGCCCTAAAATTTCCTTGCCTATTACACAATAGTGTGCAGACGACAGCTCGAAAATTTTAGCCGTAGATATCCATCCAGCTATATTATTGAGATCAATGTCTACAATTGACTAATGTTCACAAGCCATGACGTCATTACCAAGTATTTTTATATCACTATAAATCTGTGATCAGATGACAAAACCTGATATGTGCACTTTTGCTAATTTTTCAGGAGAGCTATTTTCAATTCAGAGATAGTTAGAATCCTTCTAGCAAATTAGAAATGATAAAATATTATATAATTGTTGTTAATTTTCATTGAACCATACATGTAGAATATTATGTTTATGTTTTGCCATCTTACAACAATGTATATAAGATTTGTTTGGTAAGTTGGGAAAACCTGATAAGTGAGATAACTAAATATTTTGAAGTTTTGAAAAAAATACAGAATGCTTGAGAAACATTTTATTTTCATTATGACAAATTGATGTTCTTATATCACTAAAAAAACCTTATATTAGCTATATTCTTCGGATTGATCTTGGATCTCATCAAATTCTAAAGCTCGACCAGAAATAGGCAGCTTCTTATAGAAATCGTGGCAATCTTGATCTATTAGGGTTAACATGGACCTGGCGTTCGCTGTTAATAGTTATACAAAATAAATGATATGAAACTGCACACTAACTTTCTTGCTCCATCGTTTAAAACTGAAAAAATATTTACTCAAGATATGTACCCTACTTATTTAAAACATTTTTTGACCCCCAGTTTTAAATTTTATTATTTTATTCTTAAAGAATTAAAGTATTCATTTGTATATTTGGACCAATAAAAAAGATCGATATTGGGTCCACGAGGGTCAAAACTTTGTATTTAAATTTCGACTTCCGGTTAAAATTTTCTACATTTGATTAGGCGTCGCACATCATATAATTATCGCATTGTTTTTAAATTCATCATTTATAAATAATTTTGACCATTAAAATAGGTAAGTATTGACTTTTGGGTCTAAAATGATAGAGATAAATTATTGCTGTACGAACATTTCCCCTAAGAGGTTAAAGGAAAAGAACATCAACTTTTTTGAGAGACTTACTTATTTACTTACTATATGGCATTAGAGAATTAATGCATTAAAACTTAAGTAGTATCCTTGTACAACTAAAACTTACAAAATTGTAGTGGCGTAGATGTCAAAATGCTGCGGGACCGCGTCCAAAATGGGGCCCACCCGGTAGCCCGGCCAAAATTAATTAGTTCAAGCCTTTTATTAACATAGTTATTTAATTGAACTAAACATACATTGGTTGGTGTTCCAGCTTAAGATGTTAGCGTTCATGCACATTGTATCCAGAATAATGACTTATCTACTTCTTCCATAAGCCACGTAGTTAGCTAATGCGCTAGTTTCGTGTTAAGCTTGACTGCCAAGGACGAGGAGATCGAGGTTTGAATCTCAGTCGGGTGAACTTGGGTGGTTTTTCCTAAATAGTTTTCCACCATACCTCCACGCAAATGCTGGTTCGCTTCCTCTAAATTCAACTTTCCCAATTCATAACCCATTGTCGTGATTAGTACATAAGCGTATAATCCGAACGAGTAGCAAGGAGCGGTGCTAAATTTTTTAAATCCGAAGTGCTTTACACAGTTAAATGATGAAGAGCTTTATAATTAATCCCTAAAGTTTGTCGGCATATATAAAAATGACGTAGGTATCCGAGATATTTACGCAGGAAGTTCTTGCCACGTGAGCTGCTCTTAGAACTAACTTTTCTCGTTTTTCCCCCAACACTTACAGAAATTGCTAGTTTTCTGATTATCGAAAATCATACATTATCAGCCAGTTTCCTCGAAGTCTGCACAGCTTTGATTTTATTTCTTACATTACCTGTCATGGTGGCAACAGCTGAATAGTCATTCTCTCGTGTTTACATTATTAAAAACTATTTAAGAAATAAATTGCATCAGGAGAGGCTGCAAGGATTATCTGTGTTGTCTATTGAGAAGGCTACTACTGCCCGTGGAGGAAAGCATAGACAATTTCGCAGAGGTCTTGGCAAGAAGAAAGGAGTTTTAGATGTCGATGTTTATTTAACCCCTGTAAGTGTTAGTATTGTATTATATTGTTTGTAATATTTATTAATGTAGTCTTAATCAATTAGGATAAAGTTTATTTAATATCATAGTTTGACCTTTTCAGTAGCAATTTTATCAAGTGTAGACCTGTCAGTACAGTAAGTATTGCACATTATATAAAATAATTCCAATAATAAATACCAATATAATTTATTATTATCGACAATAACTACACATAAGATGTTTGGAGGGAGGGCTTTATTTTATTGGGAGGAGGGGAGCGCCCACCATCAAAATTTTGCCACGTGCCCACTACTTCCTGGTTACGCTTCTGAAAAATTGTATTAATATGTTTGCCAATATCTCAGACACTATTGTTTCTATAAAGATATATTTTAGATACAAAATTTATTTTTAATAGTACTAAAATTTTACAATGATAAGTTATTTAGTATTTAAATAGTTGCGGAGATATTGAAATATCCACTTTTGTAAAGTACCCTAAAAGTCATTTTCATGGGAAAATGTAGATAGACATTTATTTTATAATCTTAATCAACGCCTAAATACGAATTCTAATCAAAATCGTTAGAGCCAATTTTGAGAAAATCCGCATTTTCTCTTTTCTCCCTTAAGGAAACTACCCTTAATTTTAGGGTTGGATATCAAATTCCGAAAACTTTAGATACCAAGTCTTAGCCCAATCGGTAAAATTTTTTAGTGCCTAGCCCGAGGTAAAGACAGACAGCATTGCGAAAACAAATTTTTCGAATTTGGGGGGGTCATTAAATGTCGACATTCACCAAAATCTTGAGGGTTTTTTTAGGATCACAATACTTTCTTTACCTCTAAGGTAGCGAGAACGTAAAAAGGGTGAAAAAAAGTATTTTGGGGTTAAATAGGGGTAAAAAAAGTATTTTGGGGTTAAATAGGGGTACAAAAAGGAATACCTTGTCACACATGACACTTAAAAGGGAACTTAGATTTTCAATAAATGAAGATTTAAAAAACTATCTACGTATGACAAAGGAATCATTTCAAATTTATCCAAATTTATTAGAATCGTCAATAAGGAAGCAAAATACAAGAATAAGAAGTGCTATTAGTATCGAATAAAGATTGATTGCTACTTTAAGGTTAAGCAACAAGATGAAATTTGGAAGACAAGACGTTTACTACTATTATTTCATTTCAACCTTTAGGAATCATAATTCCAGAAACCTACAAAGCTATCTACAAGATGTTAAAAAAAACTACATAAAGGTAAAAAATGTATATTTTAGTATTCTTTTAAATGTAAAACAAATGACAAAATGCTTTGACCAAACTTGAAAATAACTGAATAAAAGTTCAACTCAAAACTTCAAATACTTTCTGAGGATCATTGTGGACGCAGCTTGGTATGTCCGAAATGAGACTCTGCATCGCTACCTGCATATGCCTATCATCAAGGACCACTTCTGGAAACTGGCGCAGTCCTACGACAGACTTCCCGGTGTCACCAATCCTCATATCCAGGGGCTTGAGAATCACGTCATCGACCGTGGAGGGTGCCACCGACGTCCCAAAGCCCTGCTCGGATAAACGAGAAGTATCAAACAGTGGTTTTGGAGGGTCTCACCAAGCTCCTCCTAGAGTAGTGTCTCCGCACGTACCTCTAAAAACCCTTATTCGGTTCCTCAATATACCTTTTTCCCCCACTAATATTAGGGTATGCTAGTACTGCACCACACACCCATAATGATATGGACTAATTTTTTGTTTAGTTCAATTATGTCTGTGTGAACTGTGTAAACACTAATTTTTAAATTAATAATAAATATACATATAATGAATTATTCATTTTAAAACTAATATTTGTTCACATACCAAGCATCCTGTGTTTTAAGTAGTTCTTCTTTCAAAAGGTTTTACTTAGCACAATAATAAACCCAGAGCTTGTTGCTTGAAAACCGCAAGGCAAGCTAGGGAGCCTCTAATGACCTTTCCCAATGTCTAGGGGGTTGCAACCCATTCCTTTACAGTTGCCCAAAAGTAATTGGCCAATGAGCTCGGGTTTTTACACCCCAAGATCACAATGTTTATTTATCACGCTAATTTAGTATAGTTTAAGTAAAAATACATAAAAAATATATAAAATTAATTGTAAAATAATAGTTAGTATACGTAACAAGCTTTAAATTATACACTAATTAAATTCAATGAAATATGTTTAGGTATTCTAGTCACATGTATTACCATGTATTTGGCAAACACATTTAACCACTCTTTCAAATTTAGGCATTTCAGCACTGATAGAGTGGGAGGGGGAGAGGGGTAAGGCGGGTGACGAGGCTACTTTAATCGTAGTTGACTGTAATTCTAGTTTTTCTTTCGTAGAAAGGATCGTGGACTTTTAATAGTGCTATTTTAGGTTTTGTTTTACATGAACGACTTATTAGTCATTGTGATTTTATATGATTATACATCAAAGAATCCCAAAACTCAGGAGTGTAATTTCACCATTTCAAGATGATTTGAAAGGAAAAGGTAAAATAAACTATAATTTATTTAATTAGAGGCGCACCCAGCCATTTACTTATAAGCCCTGAAGGCTGAGAATATTTATGAATATTAAATGCTTTTATAAATCATTTGGAGTAGTTTTATAGAAATTAAGAGATTTAAACAATGCAAATGGTATCGAAGCTATTATTTGTATATTTTTTCAATTGTTAATTTTGTGTGTAACAGTAAATAATTTGAATATTAGGATTAAGTCTGAAGCCTGGTCTTAAAATGTAGCATATACATTCGACACATCTTCAATGTTAGTTATACATAATACTATTTAAATTTCTTTTAACATTATTTGTGGTGTTGGGGAAAAGGGGGAGAGGGTGTCAAATACCCGGTTTTCCCCTATCCCCCCTGATGCACTACAGCTTACAGAAAAATATATGTGTCAGTATCTTAGCAATAAACCAAAACGTAGCGCTAGAGTATTAATAGTCCGAAATAATCTCCCCTATTTTAGTCAGAGTTTACGCATTTAAATAGCTTTTGGAGCATAAATTATCAAGTTGGGAGACTCGTTGTTTCCATGCGGCATTGTGTGAGATAAGTTAGGCTTTATAAAATAGTTTTAATGGCAACGTGAGTTGGACAACCCACCTAATTCCTTTCCACCAAGATCTGATGAACGCTTGATCGATGTACCACTTCATTTTACTCTTATTCTGATTGTTTGCTTTAAGTATTGCTAACTGTGTGCTTTTAATTACACTAGGCTAAATAAATAGGATCTGTCTCTTATGCATTCAGAAATGTGCCTAGTGGTATAGTGGTCATAGATTCTGGCTATGGACCTAGAAGTCCCGAGTTTGATTCCCGGCGCGTCCAGATTATCTGGGAAGCAGTGGGTCTGGAACGGGTTAGATTCAGCCTAGTGTGGATAAATAAGGAGATACTCGAATAAAGTAGTAGTGGCTCCGGTATAGAAAGCCGAACTTAATGACTGGAGTCATCGTTTAGCTGACCACATGACACCCTCTATTCACAATAGTTGGCACTAATTCACCGAACAGTCTGGTAGCCACTCGGTAGGTATAGCCTGAATGCGGGCTGACACCATGGAGTTACTTTAATTACATTTTGAGTGGATGGTAATCATCGTTATGGATCAATAAAAGAAGAGATAATATGGTATTGTGGGGGTAGGGGGATGGCCTCAAAATTTTCTAAGATATCATATGGTTAAGGAGAAATAATAAATGTTCGAGAACCACTGTTCTATATGAACATATCTTCAAATATACTCCTGAAATAATCCCTTGACGTTCTTGGACAACGGTGGTTGAGGGTCCTCAGCCCCCAAATCTCCCCTGCAACTTCTAGAGTACAGCATACCTTTTAATTTTTCTCTGAATACGTCACTGTGTTTTAGTATCCAAAACCACATGGCGTGACCAATTGGTCGGTACGTGTAGGAATTTGCTCTCGTGCTCCCCTTCAGGGAGCATCAGAGCATGCTAATATGCGACGGTGGTTTTACACATATACAAATTGCATACAACGACAGAACAACATAAGACACACGCACATGGTCAGCCAAAAACTCTAATTCTAAGGCAGTAAGCTTTTCCAAAAAAATATCCATCCTGTGGAACTATCTACGGGCAGGGTTTTATCCCAAGATAATCCTAGTGTCCATAGGAGTTTCATCAATGATTCGGCCCCGAATACTACTGGTTTTAACCAACCACACGGGTCATAAATTTGAGCTACATCAAAGAGTACTGAACGTTTAGTTGGGACTTGTTGAAATAGGTCAATCTTATACGAATCTGCATCACTGTCAGGCTTCCATTTGAGACCAAGGATGCTATAGAGAGGTTGTTCAGGGGTGCGAAAGTAAAGCGGGGTATTGCGATGTTCTTGAGGTACATCGCTTAGTACCTATTGTTAGTTACTGGACCATTTGCGCAATTCACACCCATTCTTTCCTAACAGCTCTGTAAGCTCTTGTTGAAGAGAGAGTGTATCTTCTAAGTTGTCAGCGCTAATGATAATATCATAGCCGAATGTTTGAGTTTGTAGCACTTGGAATGCTCCGGAAAAGGCCGGATCTTCATCATCAACAAATTGTTTTTGGGTCTGAATTTAAAAAAAAGGAACTAATTACACCATATGTGACGGTGGTAATTTGGTACACTTTGAGAAGTAAATTAGAATTTTCGTGCCAAAATATCAATTGATAATTTTGGTAATCAGGATGTACTTTAAGCTAGATATACATTTGGCGAATGTCTACGCTAAAAACAATTTTATGACCTCTGAAGTTTAAAAAATGTCACAAATATCGTTTTGGAGTTTCGGGTCTAGTTGTAGTACACTATTTAAAGAGAAGCTAAATGTGCCTTTGGTACTTGCGTCAAATACTACAAGCAATTATGTAGTAGAACTTGTTTCTTTATGCACACCATGATGCTGTAGAAAGTTATGTTGGGAATTATTTTGGAGTGTGTTGGTATATAATTTCAGTGTGTCCAGATTTATTATAATCATCCATGAATTCAACATAGGATTTTCTGAGAGCTGGTTGAGAATTTAATTTATTTTCAAGAGCATTAAAATGCTATTTGCTTGAGATGATGAGTCACGAAGAAATGGCATAGGTTCTTTGATTAGAGGTCGAAGCACATATCGACCAGTGCTTTCCCTAGTGTTCGTGTTGTGAAAGTGATTTTCACATATTATTTCCTCATCTTGCGTAACTACTTGTGAAATAGGTGGTTCCTCTAATTTCCAGAACCGTTGAAGTGAGTTGTGCTGGTCAATGTAAGAATGTCAGTGATTTACAATAACGTAATAATATCAGACGATACTGGCTGGAAGTTATCGTCACTAATAGAAGGAGCACTTCCCATAACTAAAAAGACGAATATAGTTCCTAACGCTATAAGTATGTCTTTTTCAAGTGGATGGAGATCATCAGTGAGTGTTTGAGCGAAGAGATTGACACCAATTAGCATTTGAAAAGAACTACTCTAATTAAATATAGAGTACACCAGTACAAAATGTCATAGTTATTTCGTTACTTTAGGTGAGATGCGTGTTTGTGGAATATTTGAGGTTATTTGATCAATGATCATGACTGGGTGAACGTCTGCCAATGGTACACCACCACACGTAGAAATATTTAAATGAGTAACACCCTTAAGTTTGACTTTAGGTGATGATATCCCTGAACTTTACTGGGTATGAGACAGTTACGTTTTACGTCCAGCATATGTGCACAGTGTTCATTGATCAGTGTAGATTGACACGCTGAGTCCAATAATACACTCACAATTTGCTGGAGGGTGTATTAATGTGGACTAGAGCTGTGGCTAGAAGTAAATTATGATGAGATTTTGAAGACAGACCAACAAAAGGTTGATTATGACAAGAATAGGTCAACTTCGGATAAGTAAGGATGTCCGTGTGAACAGTAGCACAATAGCTTCTCAATAGTTCAGTGTTTGATCTTTGTAGTTGTCAACTGTTGTTTGAGACAGCTGGTTGTGTTGCATCTGGTGTTTGAGATGAAAAATGCAACAATGTGTGATAAGATTTATTTTAATGTTGACGAACATGTTTTGACTTACAATTTGAGATAAGGTATGAAGTTCCTAGGCAACTAACATAGGATTGATTTGATTTAATAAATGCACGTATTTTCTGGGGAGCTAAGGATTGAAAATCTATACAGTTATATATATTATGTTCTGGATGCTTGCAAAATGAACAGTGATTATTTGAAACTTACTGTATTTTCCGACAAAAGAACCATCCTAATTGGTTTGGGTGCTAATGGTTGTAAAAATTAGTGTGTTAGCATTACTGTTGGTTTTAGTGACAATTTATGCAATAAATTAGCTTCCACTAGGTGTGTACACTCAGTTTCCTAAAAAAGTATTAGTTTACTGACAGTTGATAGAACTTGTGTGTCAGCGCTATTACCTTCGAATTTCTTTCTAGGAAGTTTCTTTCTAGTGAGGTTAAGAGATACTGAAATTTCTCGACCTCTGTCAGTGATGTTTTATTATGAATGGTGACCTCATAGAGTTTTGACTATGTTAATCATTGTTTGGGTTCACCAGAGAATTGGGCAGTCTTATATTGGACGCAACAGAGTGGTTGGATTTTGTTGATTAATTTAGGGGATCACTTGTGGAAACCAATAAAGGAGGGGCTAGAATACTTACAATAGTACAGTCAGGGCCATTTTATCCATAATATTTTAGGCCTACAACATTTCACAAAATAAAAAAATAACAAAAACAAATTTTAATTTAAAATATTTATTTAGATATTTGAATGACAAAAACCATAATTTAATTCGTCACGTTTCTCAACAATCTCCCTGATACAATCACAGTTGTTAAGGTTTACTAGATACTTTCAGTTTAGTGTTTAAATGTTCACTTTGCGACATTTTGATGTTCAAATTTAGAAACGATCTCGGTGAATTTTAAGTGTCACATAACATAATTTTCAATTTAAAGTAATGAAAGTGACGACAATCGTTGTTGCCCCATTGTTGATCGGAGATAATGTTTGATTAATTTCATTTTTGTGAAGTTTCTTTCTCCTTCCGCACTTGTTCCGAAAATGGAGCGATATATTCTGAATGCTATGTTTACATTCGGGAAAGTTGTTATGAACTTATCATCGATTTGTGCACGAATTATATCTACTACCTATTTTTTATCCTTATACATTCTTGAAAATAGTAGGAACTATTCAATAAATCCATTTTCGAGATTTGATGGGTACGTATATACTAGTTCTTTGCTTTATGAATTACTTTGTCTCTACTCATGGATCTGTCCAGTAGGAAATTAAACCTTTCTCATAGAATTCTATAATCTTCGCGTCTTTTGGTCATCTCAGCTATAAGTTTATCGATTATACGATAAAAGAATTGGACATGGAATTTGTCACTTGCACTAAGACTTAAACTTAAATCATTATTATTCAGAACTTCGTCTGCAAAGCTGGCTCTTGATCGTTTAAGTTACGTACATTCCTTGTAGTTAGATGATGTATGTTTTTTTCTATGGTCTCAAATACATCAAATCTATTTCGCATTATTTGAAAATGTGCTAACAGACTATCATATAAATTCACAATGGTACACAATTCAATGCCAGGTTCCTGTAGGGCTTTGTTAACGATGTCAATAATTTGCAGCCAATCTTTTCAAATTAAACACATCAATGCTGTCTCAAAATGATCAAGCTTTTTCATTAGGGATCTTCGTCAACAGATTCTGGTGGTAGAAGTTCACTTTCAGCTATATCAGACAATGCTTGACTAATTTCAGAGTATTTTACAAACAGAGTGTTAGTAGCATCACTTCGTGCAGACCATTTTGTACCTGATAAGGTTTTTACAACACCGATATTTTCTTTAATGTTTTGTAACAGTCTAGACCATCACCATGGCGACGTGGAAAAAATACATAGATTGCCTGCAAAATTCCAAAAAAAATTCACTGCCACTAAACAATATTCTACTGATGTTGATCCAACCAAATAAAGACTGTGGGCTGCACACGAAACCCATTCGGCAAGACTTTATTTCTTTAAATCTACTTTGGAGACCAGAATATATGCCACTCATACTGCTAGCATTGTCATAAGACTGTGACCTACAGTTTGCAATATCAATATCATGAAGTCCGAGAAAATTGTGTACAATGCCAAATACTTTCCATCATGCTGTTCAGTTGGAATAAATTTAATAAATCTTTCAATAATATTTCCATCTTTGTGTACATAGCGCATTATAAATGTCAACTTTTCAACATGAGTTATATCAGGAGTCGAGTCAGTACTGAGTCCATAATATTTAGCATCTTTGATTTCATATATTATCTGTCTTGTAGCTTGAGAGCCCAATATGTTAATGAATTCTTCACATATACCAGCGTAAAGGTAAGAAACATTTCTTTTTCCCGGATTCCCATATCTTCGAACATGCTCCTTTATAAATTGATCAAATTCAGCCAAAAGATCCATGCAACCAAGATAACTTCCATTGTTAGGGCAGTTATGATATTGAGTGTTCCCACGAATAGCTAAACCTCGTTCAGCAACAAATTTTATTACAGCTACCATTCTTTTTAACCCAGTATGTACATACATTTTCCTTCTCCTTTTTGAGTCCTGCATCCCTTCTACTGGCTTTTTGGCACTGTAACATAGATGAGAGAACGTTTAGATGATCTTTTGATTGTTCATGGGTTTTTATTCTTGTAGTTGTATTTTTCCAGTCAACAAACCCCGTTAGAAATTTACTAAGCAGTACATTGTCACTGAAAAGCTCATATACATAACAGTAGGTCTTGCCAGTTGATGGATAATATATTATCCAGTCTCTCTGAGCTATTTCCCCGTTTGTTAATCTTCTGGTAAAATATTCTTTCCGTGCGTATCGTACCTTATCTACATAGCTTCTACCCTTTAAAAATAAATTAGATTCTATACTTTGTTTTGGGATATGTTTTGCAAAGTGGTGTATCAGATCTGGAGTAATCTCCCATTCTGCTGGATCGCTTGTTTTCAGAGACACTTCTCCTGAAGTTTCATTAGGTGTCTCGATGCTTGTGTCTTCTGTAGGTGGCGGAGATACAGTCATTTTTGATGTTTTATTAGATGTCTTGATGCTTGTATCTTCTGTTGAAGGCTGACATGCAAATGCCAGTTTTTTTAATTTGAATCTTGTTTAGCATTAATGATGTCGTTTGTGTTAAATTTAATGCTACTCTCCCTGTTATCTACAGATTCTGAATTTTTGGACAGATTGTTGATACTACTATTACCTTTTCTTGTTGCAGGTATTAAAAATTTTAAAATTGATCCCGTCATATTCTTTATCACTTCTCCTTTTGCTTCTTTTTTCTTTCGTTTCTCGGATCCAGAATTGTGTTTTCTCTTATATTCGTCAGACATGTTTTTCAGCTAGAAATTAAAGATACTTATAAATTAAAATTAATAATATAACAGCGTAGAATGCGCAGCCCCTCTAAAAAGTTTGCAAGTGACATTTTACAAATGAATCACGAACGTGGCAAAAAGATCTAATAATGAGTTTAATACAAAACATATATAATATTGCACAACATTAATATAGTGCACCATCAAAGATTATAAATCGGCCAAGTGACGGAGACATGAATTACCAGGTCATAAGTAATGTTTTTTACACTGAAACATAACTTAATGGTGTGTCGTCATGTGGAACGTTTTTAGAAGGAGTCCTTCATTAGTATTTGATTTTACGTGGGGAAGATCGGAGAATATACAGAAATGTACGTACCAGTACATTCTACACACATGTTAACACTTTATAACATACAAACAACGTGAGATACTTACACACAAAATGTACTGCTGGTGCTGGATACAATAATATAATATTCTAAAGTACACAATTATTATTGTTAAAACACTTCATAACAAACTTGCTGTATAACCTAAACACATCGTACTGTCGGTGAAGTAAGACAGCATAAAACTAGCTTCTTCTATGCAGTGACTCATGACTGCCGACTGGTAAAGTAGATAAGTACGCATGCACCAAAGCACCTGAAAGTCCAGAAATGTCCACAAAGGAGAGGGGGTTCCTGTGAGTCTGTTAGGTGCATGGTTCTCACATCGTATAGTTCAATTCCAAAAACATTGTCTCCAGCGTATTAAAAAAAATATGCCGCGTAAAATTAATAAATCTATTTCAGTATCAACGTACGAATTTTTACTCTGTATTGTAAATATAGTACACCCAGGCCCCTATAAATAAAAGTGCCTAAGGCCTACGAAGCTCTTAAAACGGCCCTGGGTTCAGTGAATGTTGACATTTAAATCAGCAATCATTATAGTCTGAAATTCATTTTTTTTCTGGGTCATAATCTCTGTGGTGTAGCGTGGGTTGCCAGCACCCAGGGCAAGGCAAGTATGGTGCGCCCTAATCCGTGGACCTTTAGAATTCCCCGAGTCCCTTCCAAATCAAAATGAAACCCCTTGGACCCTAAGCACATGTATTGTACTTTAAGAAAATATTGACTTATTAATGTAAAATTAATTTAAGGCTAGTACACCTAGATTTATTTAAAATCTTCTGGTTTTAATTTGTGCAAATTTGTCATTAACAGTATTGAAATCTTGTAACGTTTCGTCAATTAATGCCCCAATGCTTGTGGACCATTTGAAACAATCTGACGCTTATTTCCCCACGATTGGGAATCTATTGTCGCGACCGGTATTTTCTTGACACGTTCCTGCGAATTGTGATATAAATATTTTCTAATTTAAACACATTTTATACGTGTTATTGTATATTATTTATATTCATAAATTACAGACACCATTTTGTTTTAATTATCGATAAAAGTACTTGTTTGAAAGTTGTATCTATCATAGTAAAATTGCCACGTAGGCTCACACACGTCTCATCCCGAAACGGCAGTTAAAAACTCTGTGCAGTTCAAACAAAACAAAAAGAAGACTACTCATTTGGCTTCATTTTGAAATTGTGACCGAGAGCTGCTGATATCTTGCGGACACAAGTGAACTGTTTCTAGAAAAAAGAAAACAAAGATACTAAAGTTTTCAAACTAAGCATATTGCCCTCTCTCTCGCACCTACACAGCGAGGTTTTTTCTTTAATTATTATTAGAGCTGTAAACAAGCAAACCAACTGTTCTTGACCGCACCTGCCTTGCACGTGTTGAAAGTTCGACAACAACAGTATAGCCACGGACTAATGAAATTGACACAATATAACTTTACTTACTCCAGAAAGCAATGCAACAAAACAGGATCATTACACCATGCATTGAAAGCTCTCTCAATTGACATTATTGCTAGGCTAGTCAGTCTTTCTTGACTCATTGTAGATCTCTGATACATTCAGATTAATTTAAGTTTTGAGAAACTTCTTTCACAACTGGCATTTGAAACAGTGATGGTTGAAAAAGAATCTTAGTTCAAAGTTAGTCAAAATATCTTGCAGCTTCCACTTGTACACCCACCGAAGCAAATCTAAAGCTGTCCAGTTAGCAATCTGCTCATCAGGATTTGACTTACTTATACAAGACAGTGTGATAAAGTAGGCGATTTATTTCGGCAATCATAGCTGGATAGTTCAACTCTGTGTACTTATCGCATGTGTGCTGAATTTGTTCATCAATAAAATAATCTTTTTCAGCATCTAACAATGTCTCGATTTGCTGGAAAGCAAATCGCTTGTGAATCGTATTCATCTGTTTTGTACGTGTTGTAATTTCTGCCTCAAGCTGATCGATTTCTTTCAGTTGTTAGCGTCGTGTTTATTGTACTAAGGTCAAGGTCATGATCAAAACTTTGCTCACCAGCCATCATCCTACGTATTCCTAACCTTTTATCTCTAGCAATGTCTTACGCTTTGCACATTTGCAACACTTTCTCATTTGCCTTTGATACTAAACATTTTCCTGGAAAATATAGCAAATGCTTTCAGCTTAAGCACACATTGATCAAGTGCAAGTCCTTCTTGCTGTAGGTAGATATAAGAGCCATTCACTTCTATTAGTACTGGGTACCAGAAATACAAGACAGTGACACTCTTGCATGTCTAAGTTTCTAAGGAAGAATCGGGTATATAGTCCACACTCCTGTCTCCAATACTACTGCCTGTATTTTTCTGCCACGCCACCCTGTAAATATTAACTACTGGCCTTGAGACAGTGGGGGAAGGGAAGGTAGGCAGTAAGAGAAAGTATAGCCCAGTCATCACTTCTACTCCCTACAACATCTTGACCATTAACCTTATTGCACATAAAAAAACCCAGCAAATCACAACAATAACACACACATTGAACTTCAATGATTGATGCCATAAAATCTTTTTACCTGGCAGAAACAAATCGTCATTCAAAATTTGCCGCCCCTAATATTCGTCACCGTTGCTACGTGCCTATGAGGCCTATGCGTAAATCCACTCAGTTTCTTGAATTATATCATGAAACAAGACTCATTGTTTCTATGGGCTGTACGTGAAGTAGCTACTACCTTTTTCTTTTAAAGTTTTGCGCTCTTAAAAATGTTGGTCCCGGAGCAACCACGCTACGCCACTGAATATTCTTGAGTCTGAGTTTTGACAGTGTTTAATTTAGCCAAGGATGCTTCAAATACTGTCTTTTTACCTATTTATTCCTTGCCAGTAATATTGTACTCTTTCACGCAAACTCTACAATCATAATGTTAACCAAATCTACAACAGCAGGTAGAATTAATTGTTCTCTGATACTATGGGGCTTTTTACACTTTGCGACTCTATATCATATAGCCTTGTATGATGCTATCAAAGCATTGCTTGGCGTTGACAGCTGTTAAGAAAAGATTCCTCTTTGTTGTTTTAATTCTTTTAATTTTCTGGTGAAATAGTTGCGTGGTTTACCAACCATGGTCCGATGATTGTTTTCTAAATGGCATTTTCGCTTACTTTGAAGCATGCACTTTAGTGCCAAAATTTGTATACACAGTACACACTGCGATCTCCCTTCATCGCCGACATAATTATGTCAATATAAAGCCAAAATCCAAATAAGTGTAGTCATATTTACGAAATTCCTCTTCTTAACACCCCCACCATTAGTTTGTGGTGCGTTATCTTTATTTTCACTCCTACAATGCTTATTAATGTTTAATAAAAATGTGTCAATTTTTAGGAAGATAATAACAACAACTTTTAATAGTTTACTTAATCACAAAACCATTTACTTGATTCAATCTTCAATAAATCAAGTCTGTGGGTACAGCTATTTATATACAAACATCAAGTACTAAGAAAATTCAATAAATAACCATAACTATCCATTCACTATATTATTCTAATTGATGAATTGAGTGACTTACGTATGGTCGCACAGTCGGTTGAGAAACAACTGCCTTCTATACTGATATATATTAGAACAATCCAGAGCTGTTAAACGACTTTATTAAATTCCGATCTCAAACGCCATTTTGTATTACTCTTGAGAAGTGAAACAGTTAGTGGGGTTTTTACAATGTTCTTCCTAACATCGAATTAACACATCGATGGTCTGAATCTAAAACCACGTAGGCTGTTATTTCATTTAAAATATTTGAATTTTTCGTGGTGTCCCAGGGCTTGACTGCCGATAGCGGGGAGATTGATGTTAGAATATCGGTCGGGTGTACTGAGGGTGGTTTTTCCAAAAAACTTTTCCACTGTCCTTCCACATAAATGGTGATACACTTCCTATTAATATAACCTTCCCAATCCCTAAAACTAATGAGTACATAAGCGTATAACACGAACGGTTAGTAAGACGCGCTGCAAAAAATAAAAAAACCATAATTGTAGTGAATATAATTTCTATTACATTGGTAGGCCATGGTTTACAAATAACCAAGTCAAGCACTGCCATAGAAAAGACGCACTGCCAAATTTCCGACCGTAAAGGTTGCAGCACCTCCGTAAATAAACACAATCTTTCTTCAATTTTAACACTCAAGTGTTCACAACTTTCATAAATATTCTAATCAATGGTCCTCACCTAAAGTTCAGAACTTCTATTGTGTCAATGTGTGACATTGTGACAATGAAAAATAAAATTTATCTGATAAGCTGACAATTAAGTGATGCATAATGTAGTGGGATTATCAAAGTATTTTTTTATGAGATAAGTAGTATGGTTCAAGGGGAACATATGGAGTGAATTTTTAGATAAATAAGTGTGACTTTAATATGAATAAACACACATTATTTTCACCAAAATAATATAAATAGGTAATTTTTCATGTTACACTATCTAAACGTGCTTGAACTAAGTTTTTACATTATTATTATTTAAGCATTTAAACATAGCTTTGATTATTTGCGTATTGTCAAAATTGCTTTGCGAAAAACATTGCCATATAAGCCTATGCCCTATGGCCTAAATGAAAGTGTTTAGGGTGTGTATTTGACAGCTACAACCAAAAATTCTACTCTTGTTAGTTATCAAATGATTGGTTCTGAAGCTGACATATTGACAGGCCTAGACTATAGCTAGACATTTTAAAATAAACTGTTGAATATGAACATTTGGAGAAAGAAGCAGAAAATAGGGAAAATGTTATGAGGAGTGAAAGAATTAACAAGGCCCAGGTGCTAAAAGCTATGAAAATGTTATGCAATGGCAAAGCTGCGGGTGTATAGGGGATCACAATTGAAATGCTCAAGTGTGGGGGCATGGTACTACTTGCCACATTGTGCGAGTTGTTCATTGTGTGTGTTGAAATTGCAAACGTTCCTTATGACTTGAAGAATGCCGTCACTGTTCCTTTGTACAAAGTCCAAGGCAGTATGAGTGAATGTAAGATTTATATGGCAGCTAGTTTGGTGAGTATTTATTCCAAGAAAAGTTTTTGGGAGAGTTTTAATTGAGAAAGTGCGGGAAATAACTGTGGATAAGATTTGGGGTATGTGATGTGTAGCATTGACCAGATATTTGCATTGCAACAAGTGATTGTGAAATGTAAAGCAATAAGAAAGAAAGAAAGTTTTTTGTGCATTTGCTTATCTGGAGAAAGTGTACAAGCAGGTGACTAGGAGAGTGTTCTGAGAAAGTATGGTGTGGATGCATGGTTAGTAAATGCAATAATGCGGTGTATGATGGAAGTATTATTATTATTAGCACCGCGTCTTACTACCCGTTCGGGTTATAAGCACTTACGCTAATGTGTAATGGTAGGGTGATTGTGAGATGAAATGGAGGACCTACAGTTTAACGTGGAATCCGAACCATGGTGGAGGCCTGGCATTCCCCACATTTACAAGATGTCTTGTCAGAGGTGAAGGAAGGGTTTGGTAATCAGATAAATTTATGCCGGGACCGAGGATTGAACCCCGGTCGCCAGCATAGAAGTCTGACACATTACCCCTAGACCATTAGGTCACCATGATGGAAGTAAACATGTGTTAGGGTGGATGAGCTTTGAGCTAATGGTTTGACATTGAACATGGTGTTGGACAAGGTTGTGTTATGTCATCATGGTTGTTTAATGTTTTCATGGATAAGTGTATAAGGGATGCTTGTGAGGATGTGGTTGGTGTACAATTGTACCATGTGAATGTGAGAGCGCTCCTATATGTAGATAATGCCATATTAATGGCTGGGAAGGAAAGTGACTTGCAGAATGCATTAAATCATTTGAATGTAGTGTTTAATAAGTTGTATAGTAGCGCCTAACTCAGCTTAGGGTTGATTTTGTTGGTCAGTTGGCCTCAATGTGTACGGTACTTATAGTGTTTGTTCTAACGTAGATTTATTTATAACCTTCATGGATAATTCATTAATAGTTTGTACTTTATGTAAATGAGACGTGTTGAAACTGCTGATTATGTCTGAAAGTTAATTTGTATGTGATAATAAAACATGACCATCCAAACCGGCCTTGTCCCGCAATTAATAAGCGATGTAATCGATGCCGAGGTATGAACCATTTTGCCAGAAATTGTGTTGCCACAAATAGTTTTTCTAGTGGTCGTAGTGCTTTTGAACTAGGAGCTATGAACGCTGATAATAATGTTGCTAACCAGACTTCAAATTTTTGTCAATTTCAAGATACTGATGGCTACTCTTTGCCTCCTGTTTCAGGTTATTCAGATATAGGTTCTCTTTCAATTATACATTCTGTAAATGCCAATCGTCATTGCTAATTAACTGTAAACCTATACTTTTCAAACTAGACGCAGGGGCAGAAGTTAACATCCTTCCATTAAGGTCTTTGGTGTTCATTGGACCCGATTATAATTCTAGGCTAAGTGCTCCTAAAACTCATATTGAAGCTTTTGGGGGTTTTGAGATTGCACCTGTTGGTGAAATTTGTCTTCCTGTTGTCTATGAAAACAAAACATATAGCTTGGTGTTTACTATTCTCAATTCAGTTAAAGCCGTACCCTTACTTAGGCTTTCATCTTGTGTGAATCTCAATCTCATTACAAAAAAATTTTGTTGGGGTTCTCAATGCTGATAAACCTGATTTTCAAAGCTTCTGGAATTCAAACCAGGATGTTTTTAATGGCCTTGGATGTTTTCCAGAGGTTCTTGATTTAAAATTAAAAAAAGGTGCTATACCTAAAAGCAGCCCAGCCCACAGAGTTCCCCTAAAACTGTTAAGTAAACTTAAGGTGCATTTAGATGACCTTGAACAGCGTGGCATTATTGAATGTTGTGACGCTGGTGAATGGGTAAACAATCTAGTTATTGTAGAGAAACATAAAACAGGGGCCATAAGGCTGTGCATAGATCCTAAGGATCT
>CABFVX010000958.1:129865-188886 GCA_902151425.1 Timema shepardi
TATTAGCACCGCGTCTTACTACCCGTTCGGGTTATACGCACTTACGCTAATGTGTAATGGTAGGGTGATTGTGAGATGAAATGGAGGACCTACAGTTTAACGTGGGATCCAAACCACGGTGGAGGCCTGGCATTCCCCACATTCACAATATGTCTTGTCAGAGGTGAAGGAAGGGTTTAGTAATCAGATAAATTTGTGCCGGGACCGAGGATTGAACCCCGGCCGCCAACACAGAAGTCTGACACCTTACCCCTAGACCACCAGGTCTCCCTAGGTTCAAAATGAATTTCCGCATTGTGACCTTCTACTCAAGAGCCTTTACTAAAAAACATTAAAATAGAGCTATATTTAAGAAGCCGTTTACATCAAAATGTGTCACACATCAAGACACAGTAATAATATCCACTTTTTGGGTTTTATATAGAATCTCTTCTAATGTAAAATATAGTGAGTCATATTTTTAGTTTAAAGACTTTAAGTTTGGCACAGAAACTGTAAAAAAAAGTGTTTTTTCTTGGTTATCTTTTGTTTTGGTTTTATAGGTAACTTTAGTAAAACTGGTTAGTAAAATAAATAATTTCTGTTGATACAGAAACGGTCAAACAGTCAAATTATATTTTTTAGATTATTTTTGTTTTGTTTCATGCACCTAGGCCTATTATTTTCTTGATTAATTTTGCAAGGAAATAAAAATATTTAATGTAAATTTTACTGGTAATTTTTTTTCATTTTAAAGGTCATTTTTTAAAGGGTATATTTTTAGTTTTTTTGGTCTTAAATGTATCTTTATAAAGAATTTTCCAACAATTTTTAGGACATAAAAATCCTAGCCCTAGTAATTATTTATCAAAAATGTTATAAAAAATAGAACCAAATCATCAGAATTATGTTTAAATAAATGTATGTTTATATAAAAAAGGAGGGCTCAAGAAGCCCCCCACACCCCATCCCTTAGTAAAAACTGTGACAAATATAACATAGGATTACAAGGATTTAATACTTTTCAGGCCAATAACTAATATAGTTTGAACATTCCTTTGAAACCTATTTTAATGTGTTTTTATTAAACCTTTCATTAAAGCCTCTTTAAATGTGATTTTATTATTGTGTGTAACTACTTACATCGTTTAAACATTCTTTTAAATATTCTTTAAATTGAAAAATGACACCTTGACATGGGAATCGAACCCAGGACCTTTGGCTTAGTACACCAATGCTCTAACCACTGAGCTATCCAGTAATCGTCCCGTGCCCGGGTTCATTCACCACTCATATTTTAAGGTAGAGTTTGTAATGGATGTGTAGAAGTCATGTTGGCTACATATTATGAACGATCAATTTAGATCACGAGCTATCTTATAACACGGCCACCTTTGACTTGGGAGGGCTCTTTGCTGCCAAATTTATGATGACAACGGTACGAATGCATGCTTTATGATGGATTAAATAACAGAGCTATTATATTTGATAATTACAACTATAGCTGCATCTAAATATCGTATTGATTAAATTTAATGAATATGATAAGGATTTAATTAATGTAATATTTAGATGCAGCTATAACTGTAATTAACAAATATAGGTGTGATAGCTTAGTTATTCGGTGATTAAATGATCTAGACACTGGTTTCCAAACGCTTTGTGGTCATTTCTGGTTCTATAAATTCATTCCCAGTGCCCCCCAAACCACCCACTGCACAGTATTATTTAGAATAGGGGCTAGCATGACCCACTAAGGAGAAAAATAACACAATACAATTAAAAAACACACCTTTTAATGGCTCATATATTCAAAATCAAATTAAAAACTTTTTAGTTTAATTAATTAAATACTTTTTAGTTTAATTAATTAAACAAAATTAATTACACTCACTTTGGTGGCCACATGATCTAAAGGCGTCACTCTCACAATAGATTAGACTGCAGTTGGCGGGGAGGTTGGGGTTTGAATACCGCTCAGTTGTATTGAGGGTGGTTTTTCCTAAACAGATTTTCACCCCTTAATGCAAATGTAGGTACATTCTTACATATCAAATCCTCCTCATCCCTAACACATTAGTGAAATAAGTACATAAGCACGAACGGGTAATAAGATGTGGTTTTAAAACATCTAGCCTATATTTAAAGTAAGTGAACAAATATTTTGTGTTGAATCAAGTTGATATTAACTTTCAGACAAGGTGATGAAAATATTTTGAAAACATTTCACTAAACCTGAAGCATCATGGAGTCACCAGAAAGATTT
Organism: Timema shepardi; assembly: GCA_902151425.1. Classification (NCBI taxonomy): domain Eukaryota; kingdom Metazoa; phylum Arthropoda; class Insecta; order Phasmatodea; family Timematidae; genus Timema; species Timema shepardi. Next base: position 132,111 of record CABFVX010000958.1, read on the forward strand.
TCAAATCAGCAAGAAGTTAATTGGGAAAAATTTGGTTTGGGTACCAGAGACCAGCCCTACCCTCATCAACGAAATAGTATCATGAGAGAAAACTCTACTGATTCAAGAATTTCACCAGACTATGGAGGAGGTGGCCACCAACCATACGGGGCCAATGAATTGTTTGCTGAAGAACAGGTTGGTTCATAGTTTGGTTACTATATCATTTCATTTCTCTCTTGACTAGATTAAACTAGACGATATGGTGCACCACACAGACTTTCTCTCCTTTAATCTTAAAATAGAAACATTTACACGGTGTCTACCATCCGGGAAAATCAGGGAAAACGGGAATCAGTCGGGAATTTGAAGTGATCGGGAAAAAACGGGAATAAGTCGGGAATTTGGTAAATCACAATTAAAATCCGGGAAAATGATATTTTACTCAAAATATGAAATACGATCATCATTAAATCAGTAAATTATAATGTAATTTTTTTGTTTGTAGCTGTGTAATATATTTTTAATTAATAAAAAACAATTTTAATACGAACTAAAAAAATATTCAAATTTTAAAATCTATTATTATTCATAAAAAGGGTTAATAGAAAAATGAGGGTGGAGAAAGGGGGGCGGGTGCGAGTTAGGAGGATGTGACATACTTTTTTTAGTCGGGAATTTTAGGAAATGATCAGGGAAAAGGTCGGGAATTTTATTGGTCAAGTCGAGTAGACACCATGATTTACTAAAGACTTGTAAAATTTGTGAAACAAAATAATACACACTGTTGCATAAACACTCAACCAAAGATAATGTTACAACCAATTTAATATTACTAAGTACTCAATAAAAAATATATATGTTTGCTTATAGCTCAGAAACAATTGATTTTATAAAAATAAATTCCAGATTAAAATATTTCTAATTTTAAGAGTACTACAACTTTACAATGAAAAGTTATTTCATATTTCAAGTAGTTGCGAGTATATGATGAAAATTTAAAATTTCTGCTCAGGTAAAGTGGCCTTAAAGTCATTTTCATGGGTAAACGAGAATAACCATATTGTTTGTAATATTAAACAATGCCTAGATACAAAATGTAATAAAAATTGTTAGAGCAGATTTTGAGAAAACTATTTTATCTCTTTCTGCCCTTCAGTAAACTAACTTTAATTTTAAAGTTGATTATTTAGTTGCAAAAGCCCTTCGAGGAGACCTTATAAAAACCCTTGATACCAAATTGTAACTCAAATGGTAAAATGGTTTCGGCTCTAGTCTAAGGTACAGACGGCAACCCAAAAACCACTTTTTCCATTTCATGGAGTCGTGAAACGTGGACATCTATCAAAATCTCGAGTTCACGTTTTCCGACGATCACAATACTTTTCCCTTTGAGGGGTTGAGAGAAAGTAAAAATGTGAATAAACAGTAGTGCATACACTTTCTCATGCCACTTAATAATAAAACTAGTACAATTTAAACTATTTTTACTCACAATTGTTTTGTTTATTTTAAGCACAGCGGCTTACTACCTGTTCTGGCTATATCCTATATGCAGATATAATAATCATGCTAATAAGCTAGGAATGAGGAAGGTTGAATTTAGAAGAAGTGTACCCACACTTGTGTGAGGGAAGAGTGGAAACCATTAGGGGAATACCCACCCTCAGTACACTTAACCGGAATTTGAACCCCGATCTCCCTTTCATCGGCGATCTAGTGTAACACAAAAGTAAAGCCTTGAACCATGCTGCCAGCTAAGCAGGTATTTAAGGTGAGCTCTCATTGGGGGGCACATGCAGTGGACCTCACCACTGGCTACCAATAAATTATGTGCCATCAAAGCTCTCCCTAATCAGTAGACCCTATCTTTTTGCTGAAAATGACAAGATGTCTTCAAATCAGACACATTTTTATAATTCATGGATATCCTTTACTTGTAGAACTCCAGCCAGAATGTGATTGTGACACCGCACTTACCATTCGTCACATATTTGTTGATGGTCGCCAGTTTTACCAAATAATATTTATAATTTTTCCCAAACAATTATTTGGTGTTAATGTTTTATCTGACACTGTATTGATGCCGACCTTGAAATATATCTTACTCCTCGGTTAAATATTTTTAACCTCTTGAATTTCTTCATGGGTGCCACTTTTGCTTACGTTTTTTTATGTACTTATTTATTTATTTATAATTACCTATTAGTCCAGTCAATCAGTGCTCGAAATGGGTTCTACCTGGAAAGTTTTGGAGAAGTTCTAATTTTTGGTTCATTTATATTTTTCGGTGTGCTAATTAAGAATTTCCACTTTGCCACCTCGAAAATTTTCGGTAAATATTAAAAAATTGCAAAAAACAACAAAAAACCTTGACTATTTTTGGTTGTTTTCTTAAAACATGATAACTATGCACTTTTCGAGAAAAATTGCTATATACAAAAATAAACTAGAGAAAATTCCCTACAATTTAACATTGCATGTTTTATTTTGCCAGACGAATAGTTAAGGCGCAAACGCGCGTTGAAACTATTTGAATAAGTGACAACGCTCAGTGTTCATCATTCAAGCGCAACCTGCTTCTTTCTCGTGATGAAGCTCTATTTTGATGATATTCTTATTAAGAACTAGTAAAATGTGAATATCTTAGAGTTTTCATTGTTATACCTAGTACCTTGGTGTTTATAGGTATAGGGCTATAACGTATACTCGTGTTGATACATGTGGTTTTTAATAACATAGGTAATGTTACAGTGACAAACTAAAAACAGTCGTGATAAAAAAATGTGTAGGAATACAATATGCAAGGGAAATATGTAGGGATAATAATAATAACAATAATATCAAAATCGTCTGGGCCGCTTTGTTGCTGAAGGTCCAGGCTGACCGATGTCTTTGTCCTCTTCCTTCAGAGCCTTTCGTTCATCTAGAAAATAAGTAAAGTAAAGAAGTAAAAAATTGTTATGTTAGTTCAACATGAGTGTATCAAGGTATGACTAAGGTGTAAAACCATCGAAAGTGGGTTATTAAAGAATGCATAGCTGTGTTCGTAAATGTATTAATCAAAATACCTTCTGATGGATCCGCTTCAAGTTCTTGGCCCGGGTCTTGAATTCCTTGGACGTCAGGATCGTCCACATCTTCATCCTCGTCCATATCAGCTTTCTCCAAGTTGTCGCAGGTTCCTTCACAGTTTAAACAAATTTTCGAACAATATAGGCCTGCCTTTCTACAGCCACAATTCCCTTGGCAGCCTTTCTTACATTTGCATGAAATGTGATTTAATATAGCTTCTGGGGCAAGGGGCTGCAGGGTGGTGACTGGCATGAGGCCGTTCTTAGATGTTTTCCACCCCCATTGTTCGGGTCTTTTTTCATGACCAAGCCATTGTTGAACCTGATGGAACACCCGTAGCGAATGTTGTCTTGCTGCAGCTTCAGTAGGGGGTAGTGAGGCAATGTTGGCTGTGGTCTTGTATGCAGACATTACATAGTGCCTGTACCCCATCTTATTTATTGAAGCTACTTTTTTCCCACCAACACCGTACAATGCAATAAGGAAACGTTCACCCGCATCGACAACTGCCTCTTTATCAGCTTCAGGGTTTTTAAACACCTGAACAATGTTAATCAGATCAGGATTCTTCTTCAAAGTATGAAGAAATTTCATCTTACCCTGATTGAACAAAGCTGATGTTGTGTCACACCCACTCATGGCATGTAAAAACAATATGTGCTCGGCAACTGCTTTGTCAACTGCACTTAGAGGATGATATAGTGTCTGAGGGACTTTGCCTTTTCCTGGCTTAAGTAAGTGAACGTTAGGAGAAGTACAGATACCTGTCAAGATGACTATAAGATCTACATAGGGAGGGGAGTGGGAGAAAGAGAGAGATCGCGCGACAGAGAGACGGATACGAGGCGAGGGAAACATATACAAACTATTTCAGCGCGTACTTACGCCTAAACTATTTGTCTGAAAAAAAACTATACAAAGCTAAATAGTGGGGAATTTTCTCTAGTTTAATTTTTTATACAGTACATTTTCTGTAAGAGTGCATATTTTTCACGCTATAAGCAAAAAACTAAAAATTGTCAAGTTTTTTTGTTGTTTTTTGATTTTTTTTCATGTTTCCCGAAATGTTTTGAGGTGGCAAAGTGGAAATTCATAATCAGCACCCCGAAAAACATTAAGGAACAAAAAATCAGGACTTCTCCAAAACTTTCTAGGTAAAAATGCCAGATTACTGGACTATATGGTGAAGCTTATAGGATAGGGTTATATTATAATTGATGAAGGCATGACCGCTATATTTGAGGGTGAGTGGGTGTTCTTCATGAGTATCTTTGAATTTCATATAACTTTATCTACAAAAGAATTCTTACTATTACTTCACCTTGTAAACCAATCTGAGTATTTATGGTTATTGGCAAAACCATTAGTTTAAAGGGGGGGGGGGAATTTATAGTATTATGGATCACATTTCATTTGATTCCAGAAAAAAAATATTATTTTATTAAATATATTATGTAAATTAAATTATTATAAGCATAAAACCCGAATGGGTAGTAAGACGCAGTGCAAAAAAAAATTGTAACTATTTATATAATGGACTAGGGAGCTGAGAAAACTTTTATTGTTGTTGGCGTCACTTAACTATCAGTGTCCTTGTATAAGTTATTCAGAAATGTATTCAGGATCTCATTATGAACAATGCTTGCTAGACCCTATTCCCTGACATAGGTATGTTTTCTCCGAATGTACTGCTTAGGAACGCCAAGAGTAGGAGAGTTGGTGACTCAGCAATGTTGTTTGTTTGTTTCTATCCAGCTGACGTTCTTATTTGCAAGCATGTCAATATGGGATCCATTTGTGTTATTATTCTGATTAGGTTAGTATTGCTTGACATTGTGGATCTTTTGTAGTCTGATAAGTAATTTAACCTTTGACTTGTAGTGACACTGATGAGTGTTCCATGCTTTCTTTTGTGTGAAGGGTCAATTCCTTCAGTCACAGTGTTGCCAAAAGAGGCTCTTGAAGCTCATGAATTTGTTTCTAGGTGAGGTGGGTAAATTGAGTGGGGGAGGTGTTGGAGTGACATTTATTGCTCATGGGTGTCAGGAAGTAGAGAAAGGAATTGGCGGTCCAAATTACTTTTGGTCACCACAAGAGTAGGGGAGGGAAAATAGTGGCCTGAATGAAGGGTGTAAACGAGAGGAGAAGGACTTAAAAAATATGGTATTGGTGCCGAGCAAGGAATACTACTATTTTAAATAACAGAGACAGCGTTTGCGGGGAGTTGTTCCGAGTTACTTTATTTTTACTAAAGAATTAAAAAAAAGTCATTTGACTAGTACATGTTGCCAGTGGGAAATTGCAGAATTGCCATGCACTTTTGGAAACCGAGTGAAACACGGAGTTTCTTGTGTTTAAAAAACCAGGAGAAACCGGTGAATTTTGCAAAATTTAGTAAAAATATTGTAAGATTTGTTAATTTGGGACATTTAATTGAAAGTTGAAACTGGGTCTTTGGATTGACGAAAAAGTGAACTGAAGAATTAATCACACGGTTTCAAATATGTCTTATTGCTCTTAACCCTTTTGCTGCGTATTTAATTTTTACTTCTTACCCTCAAAAATTCAAAATCTGAAAATTTGCATGATGAACATGATTATGATCAAATAATGTGATTTTCAAATAGTAATGCATTTTAAATATAAAATTTAGCATCACATTGTCCATAAATCACATAATATATATTTTATATCAATAAAATTTTATATGTCACATATTATTTATGTCCTATTTTACCAAATGCAATGTTATTCTGCTCACAAAAAAAAACATTCTTTATTTTACTAGCAACCCACAATAGTGTTGAACCAATCGCTAAATGAGGATTTGACAGGCCTAATATTGGCCTCATGTAATAAAAAGAAAACTTGAAAATTAGGTTACATCAACACAACTTGAACAATTTTGTCCTACATTGATGTTTTCCTCAGTGTGGTCTATGGGATCATTTATATCTGTTAGGCATGGTTTCAAAATAGGAATCAGGTAAAGAACAAATATAAAATATCAATTAGAAGAAATAGAATAAATTTTAAAACTCACTGAATTATTGAATTTTTCAATTGCCATGCTAACCAAATATATTTATTACCTTTCACATGGCACAAATTCATCAATCATGAATTAAATGTTACTAACACAGTAGAATAACAGGCTAGTATAACAAATACTACACTAATAAATCCCTCAACAATGTTTTCTGCCACATAAATATTGCACGTGTGCTACAAGTAGTACGGAAGTAAACAAGTGCTACTATTGTTATGATTTAGAAGCTGGTAATTGACAGTTCTCAAAACTAACACCAGACATCAGGTGCACGAACATGCTAGTATGAAAAATTCAGTATTCTAACACTTTTGTGGCTATTTCCAACTGTCGCAGCGAAGGTAGATAAAGTTTACACGCCATGGGGTAAAGTCAATTTCTACAATCAATGGCTATAATGCTGAGATCAGATATATCCGATAAATGCAGCGAAAGGGTTAAACACATACTAATCAGTTTATTGAAAAAGGAAGCTTTAACGCTCTTTTATTCAATCTAAGTTGCCTCTAAATATGGGAATTCCTTTTGGAAAACATGAAATATATAGTAAGAAAATAGTGGCAAATCTGGGTTGCGTCCAAACGATGGCTAATATCTCTTAATATATTATTGAAATCTAAACATGGACATATATATCCTCTTATATGCATAAAAAAACCTTGCCTATTTATATTAATTTTCTTTGTGACAACTGTTCAAATGCAGATTGCAGTTCTTTATAACATAGTTTGCGTTACTTTATCAATCGTCTCAAAGTGTGAGTTTGGTACTCTTTAACATGGCCAATTTCCTAAGTGCTTGCTAGGACAGTTACCCTTAAACAGTTTGGGTTCAGTCACCGAGAGAGCAACTTCAGTTTCATACATCATTGTGTTGCTGTAAAGGAGCATTAAACTAGTGAAATGCAAAGAACAGTTTTGACAGTACTTTTCCAGCTTGAAGATGATCAAATCATGTCTCTAAATGGTGTAAATAATCATAATTGATTTTGACATGGTATTATTGGGTCTCGGTGCTTACCATTCTTGGAATTTCTAGACAAATTCAGCAGTGGTCTAGGTTTTAAGCAGGATGATGTTGGCTTGCTTAAAAGAATCAGTGTTGACATATTTGTGTAACCTTTGTTCAGGCAGCTTCTACTCCTGCTGTTGCCTCCAAGCAAACTTCTTTTAGCTGGGGGTAGTCTTTAAAAAATTTCTCAAATAAAATTTCATACAGTACCACACATGAATAGATGGATGGGCATGGAGAGAGCTTTTGTACAGTGCAAACTAATAACTTTATGGTCATGGCAGGACCTTACACACCTATCATTCAACATGATCTATGCATAACGTATTTTTATTGAGTTATGAAGAGCTCTAAAAGCAGCAATAAAAACATGCAACTTGCCTAGCCTGAAGACAACATTGAATTTCAACTGAGGTCTGGCATCATGAGTTGTACCTCTTATTCAAATGAATGTACATTTTGAGGATCTTCACCATCTTCCTTGGGCAATATGTTTGATACTCTATAGTAAATAAGTTGAACCATTCATATTACCACCACCTCTAGAAGTAAGTAGTGTTAAGACTCCAAAATGGGTAACAGGCAGACTTGCAGACAACAGCAGGCTATAGGATCTTAGTTCATCCTGGACAACGCAGAAGTGACAACCCATATAAGCTATGTGATATGATTTAATTGAGTTCCCTGTATTGTTGACAACAAACTTATTTATCTTCATTGTTTTTTGTTTGGGATTGTCACAGAGCATCTTATCTATAAGATATAAAGGGACTAATAGGATTTGTGGATGTAAGAGATGGTACACTCAGTTTCCAGGAGCATCATCTCTTTGGTAGGCTGTAGTGATTGTGCTCAGTTATCTCTTTACCATCGACCGTATACTTGGTAAAGTCTTTGTTGTCCACAGCAAAGAACGGGAAGTATATTAAGGAAAGATGGTATATAAAGACCTTGGAGCATGCCGATGTTTTCTCTAGCTGTGTCAGGTAGGTTTATTTCCTAGTCTTCACACCATTGTTGTTGATGAATTCAATCAGTCTCTTCACACCATGTTATCTTCATGTGCACTGCTTTTGCTTCATCTCTCTTGCTAAATATGGAACAAATGTTTTCTCCAACAGACTTTGAACAACTGCTGGTCATCAACATGCTAACAAAAGCTGCACCGGTTCTTGTCCATTTGGCACTGTGCACAACTATGTTAACACCATTGACCCAGTTGATAATGCATAGATGTGGTGGCCTCTAATATGCTATATCTTATTCTTTGTTACTTGTATTAAATTAGCAACTAGTGTTCCATAAAGTTTACTCTAAGGAAAGTTTTTCTGCTATGAAATCTTGTAATTGATTGTGCACTTGAACATAGTTACTATATAGAAAACTGGGTCTCTTGAACTGTCTCTGACACTCTTTAGACATTTCCCTCATTGCGAATTCATGGGCTTGATATGACTCTTGACCAAGTTCTTGTATCACACTCACAATATACTCTTACTGAATCCTGCAAACACAGAAAAGGGAGCCATTACAATTCCACAAAAAATAGTTTGGCAAGGACATACTCAAATTGTAATAAGTTATTAAGGACATGATTAAATAATAATAATAATAATAATAATAATAATAATAATAATAATAATAATCAACTTTAATGGCGAAGTTAAGGCTATCGCCTTTTCTTAAGCTTAATCAATACAGTTATAATAAAGTTTAACAAAAATTATATATATATATATAAACACAAAAAATGTATAAAAACTAGAGCTAAAATACACAAAGATTACATAATATGGAAACGCGTGCGCATGCGCGCGCACACACACACACACACACACACACACACACACACACACACAAAGGTGTGATTACGTCTCACCCCTCTCAATCTCAAGAATGAACTTCCACACACAGATTATTTGTGACTTTTCGCTCGAAACCATTCAATTCTAATTTCTTTATATTGTTGGTTGGGGCATTCCATGAACGAGAAGCTGAAACTGTGAAAGAATCGCAGTGATGATTGAAATTATGTAGATGAATGAATAAAATTGAGTTTTATTGTGATCAGGTGTTGAAATTATTATTAGGGTTGCGTGAGTTTATATTTGAAGAAAGGTATTTTGGGGAGTTGGAAGTCAATAGTTTCTTTATGATGGTCATTGAGTGTAGAGTTCGTCTTTTTTTTTAAAGTCTAAGCCAAGTCAGTCTCTTATAGTATGGGGAAATATGATCACGTGACTGAAGGTCGAATATAAATCCTAACACGTGTGTTTTTGAGTCTTTGTAGCTTCAGAATTGGTGTAATACATTATGCTTTGTACCATTTGATTACTCGCCACATAAATTTAACATATAACAGCTAGAATGAAAACCCTGGGTGGTTTACTAGATGAATATTGGGAAACATGCCTTCTTGAGGGATATTTTTAGAAAATACAAGATGGTCACCATACTTTCAGGAAAATGGCAACATTGTTATTGGTTACACACTTGGTTGTTTCCAAACATGTATAGGTTGCTAAATCCCAATAAAATATGAACTGATTTACACACCAGAACTATTGGAAATACTTAACAATTTTTACTAAGCTAGCAATTAAGAAAGGGGGTGGGGTGGGGGGATGGGAGAAAAATAAGAAAAGGGGAGCTATGTATTATTACTAAGAGAAAATTAAGAAGGAAGAAATTGAATTGATTTGTTGTCTAATTGTTTCAGGGTGAGAAGCCATGGTGGAAATCCAATTTCTTTGTATCTGAGCCAGTTCGTTTTGGAACCTGGGATGGCGTATTCACCTCATGTCTTATCAATATTTTTGGTGTCATTGTATTTCTTAGGTCTGGCTGGATTGTGGGTCAGGCTGGAGTTCTGAATGCTGTTTTAATGGTTATTGCAACAGGTATATATCTACTTTTAAATTGAATATTTTATATTTATGACAAAAGAAACTCTTGTTAGATCTGAATTTGAAACCTTTGAGTATACCAATATAGCTAAACAAATGTGATAAACCTACTGATAAATTCATTTTTGAAAAATATGCAACAGGTCATAGTTTAACTCCAAAGAATATGTATTTGCCCACAATTGCTAATCTAAAGAAATAAATGGTACGGAACTCCGCATGGACTTTCTCACTCCATTGTTTAAAAATGGAGATAAACACTCAAAACTTGTAATATATGTGAAACGAAACAATATATACTAATAAATCAGAGCAAAAATTGTGTTATACTTACATTAAACAATATTTGACTCCCGGATTTAAATTTTATTATTCTCTTTTTAAAGAATTAAAGTCCTCACTAGTATATTTGGACAGAAAAATAATCAATATTGGGTCCACAAGGGTCCATACGTAGTATTAAAATTTGACTTAAAGTTTAAAAAATTTACATTGTACTAGAGGTTGCACATCTTATGGTTATCGCATTTTTATCAAGTCCCTTATTTTTAAAACTAGACCAATAAAAAAGGTAAATATTGACTATTGAGTCTAAAATGACAAATTGCTGTACAAACATTTTCTCTAAGAGGTTAAAGAAAAAATAACAAACTTTTGAGAGACTTACTTACTCTATGGAATTAAAGAACTATTGCTTTAAAACTTAAGTAGTATCTCTGTACAACTAACGCTCACAAAATTGTATAGAACCTATTTTGAGAAAATCGATTTTTTCTCTTTTCACCCTTTAGTAAACTACCCTTAATTTTAGGGTTAGATATCCAATTCTAAAAATTCTTAGGAGCTACCCTATGAAAACCCTAGATACCAAGCTTTAGGCCGATCGGTAGAATAGTTTAGGCTCTACTCCGAGGTACAGACAGACAGATAGATGAAAATTCAAAAACTGCTTTTCGGATTTGGGGGATTATGAAACTTCAAAATTCATCAAAAGCTCGAGCTCAATTTTTAACAGATTTTATTAATCCTAAAAGGGAAATTAGAAGTCACCCTCACTTTTTAAATCACTGAAAACAGGGAATTGATAAAGCCTAGTCATTATTTATAACTAAATCACTAACATTATAGAGATAGTATTCTACTGAAAATTAATTATCTATAAACTATATTTTGTTACTTTAATGTTGACTCTTATACAACCTGAGTGACCTAGATAGATACAGTTTTTATTTTTTTGGCCTGTGTTAAAATTTACAACATGCCTATTTGTTGATAAATGTAAAATCTAGTGCCATCTTTTATAGCCTAAAATGTGTGTGACACATAATTTCTTGCAAGACGGTGCAAACTAAGGGCCTTTTGTCGTATTGCTAAACCAGTATATTTATTCTGCTTCATTATACCAAAAGGTATTAAAAATAACTGAATTGGTGATTGTATTATTAATGGTCATGATTAAGTTGAAAATATTTTCAAATCACTTTAATTTGAGGGCATGAAAAGTCTTACACAAAAATAATAAAGTTACGTATAAATCTTTTCTCCACTTGAAACTCCAATTAGAACAAACTTTAGTAAATGACATCCACACCAAGTGATTAGAAATAGCTATTGGTGTTATGTTAACATTTAAATAGCTACTCATTAGACTGAGTTGTATGCTCCAACCAATAAATACACATCAATACATTACTAATCTTAAAAGGCTATATTATAGATTAAGCCTATAGGTAGCCAACTTTGGAATTGAGACTAAACAATTAAAACTCTAAGGGAATTATAAACTCTAATGTGGTTTTTAACCGAAACAAATTTGTTCGTTTTTTATAATAGAACTGATCCTGTTTATTACTGGGTTCTCTGAAATAATATATAATTTCATACCATTTTGTGCTTTGGGAAATAATTTTATTTCAGTTTTTTTAAGTTCAGTTGTAGTGTTCCAGATCTCAAGTCATCAAACCACCTAGAATATGAATCAAATATGAATCACTACATGCAAATATATTCCATTCACGGTAGGAATTGACTTCTGAAAGGCCTTTTTCCCTACCATAAATCTACTATATAGTAGGATATTGGTAGGGAAAAAGACCTTTAAGAGAGTAATTCCTACCGTGAATGGAATATACACAGGCTTGGAAGTGTTAAACTAGATGTTGAATGATTTTCATATAATTTGATTTATTAAATATGCCCTGAAAATATCTGAATGTACTTTATGTGTTAAAAGTTAGTTGGTTGGTTTTTACTCTCATAAGGTATTACATTTTTAATTTAGATTTGTTTTGTTTTCATTTCTTTGTTGAATGTTTAGAATGTATTTTAAGGTAAGCTCAATAAGTTTTTAGAATTAGACCTACTTGTTAGCAGATGAAAAGTAATAGTTGGTTAACTCTAGCACACTATCATGAGTATAACTATTAGCTGAACTGAAATCGCAAAAGAGTTGTGTGTTTTGACATTGTAAAGATAGGTTTTAAGCCAGACGATATAATTATGGGAGAGGAACTCGTTTTCTTTAGAGAGGGTCATCTTTAGTCTTATTACAGCCTAGATAAAAATAGAACCAAGAGTTAGCTTGAGTTTGGAGACTAATTCCACTAATTCTAGGTTTAATTAGATACACTCAGTGTGATAATGAATTAATTTAACAGATAAAGTTAGGTCTAACCTTCATAATAAGATCTTGCAAATGGAATATATCATGATGTAAATGCTGTTTACACCTCATAAAATAAAATCTTTCTGGTATATTCACTGTATCAAACCATTTTAATGAAAATGTTAATAACACTTCTCCCCAAGACCTATTGAATAAGCCCTACTAAAATTATCTAATATTGCCAGGTATTACATTGCCACCACCTGGGTGTCAAAAATTTCTTGGGAGAGCATTGGTTAGTTATATTCAATCAGGACTGTGTTAATAATTTTCCTTTTATACCCATTTAATTGAGAGCTGGCACATTGAAGAGGAGTCAAGCTAAGTACCAGTTGGTGAGATAGCTACCATCATAAATATACACCCAAACAAATACAACTGATGGACAACACTTAATCTAAGATCTTTTTCTGTCTTCAATCTTTTAAATTACACTAAGTGAGTGAAAAAAATTCAAAAAAATATATTTCTGTGTTTTTATCAAATACAAACATTATATTCAACACATCCCACACAGATACACTGTCACGTTATCAACTATCAAATATAGAGCAAATTTAGAATATTTTGAATTTTTACTGTAGAAACATTTATATATCTATACATATATATATATATACACACACATATATATATATATATATGCGTGTGTGTGTGTGTGTTAGTTACACCCTGTTTTCTTCTGTTGTACTTTAGTAATATTTTTTATGTTAAGTTGGTAGTCCTAAGAAATGTCATGAGTGTTATTGTATACTCAATGTAATTTTGTAACAACTTAAATAAGCAACACAATAAAAGTTACTCTCATATTAGCTGAGCTATTGTGTACCGGACCAAACATGGTGTCAGAAGTTAACAAACATTATCTTACTATTATTCAATGTCTTGAATAATCGTGCAAAAAAGTGTTGTGTCTTCTTGAATTGGAATTACTTGAAGCAATTAAGTTTTATGTAATAATGGATTATTACTTTAAACCACCGAGCCCAGTCGAGTTCTTGGGCAATTTGCCTGAGAATTGGAAGAAATTCTTACAAAAATGTCATATATTTTTGGAAGCAACGGGTAAATCTGAGAAGCAAGATAAAGTTAAGATATCCATATTGTTAAATTTAGTTGAAGATGAAGAGTTGGAAGTGTACAACACCTTCAAGTGGACAGCTAATGAAGATTGAAATAAACTGACAGACACAATTGCGAAATTATACAGCTATTTTTCCCCGAGAAAGAGCCTGCTGTTTGAGCACTTTACATTTTTTCATGCTTTACAAAAAGGATGACAACCGTTCAACAAACTTTTAGCGAAGCTTAAGACGTTAGCGTCATGTGAATTTATTGATGAGGAAATCCTTATTTTAGAACGTCAAGTTTTCAGACTTCCTAATAAGTCTCATATGCCGCGGATGTAAAGGGATCCAGATAGGACATTGTTGAAAGCTTCTGATTACTGCCGAGCTTCTGAAATTAGTCACCACCGAGCCCAAGCTATGGAAGTTGAAAGTTTAACGAAAATACCAAATAAATTTTTGAATGTGTGTACAAGCAAAGTTAAACAAAATACATTTATGTGTAAAAAGTGCTGTTATGCATATGGTTCTTGCCCGAATATAGAAAAAAATGTGCTTACTATCATCGAAAGAAATACTTCACCAAAGACCGCCCAAAGAAATATAAATTGTAAATAATGTAGGTCTTAGTTTAAAACAGGTTGAACTAGAGTTTGATGTAGAAAGTGACAATGATCCTAATATTGATCTGAGCCAGAGAAGACCCTTTATGTTGATGGTGTTAAATCTGTAAACACCAAGCTGAAAGTTTTAAACATAGACATGGTAAATGCTAAGCGGTGGAATGAGGATAAACAATTGAAAAAAAAAACATAGGGTTAAATTTAAGTTGGGTAGTAAGAGCAGAGACAAGTATTCTTCTTCCAAACATATTGAATCATATAAACCCAACACCCACATTAGAAAAATCTTAGGTGGTTTTGTCGGCACTTGGTCAAAATAACCAAATAAAGCCAGAGGGTAGTGTAAAACTGTTAGGTAAAACTAAAAAAAAAGTGAACAGGCATCAATAGCATTCTCTATTGTCAACTTGCAAGAGACTCTATTGTCAACTTGCAAGACTCTAATGCCTTGTAAGGCCTTGATGCATGTGTAAGCCTTAACCTCATAAAGTGAGTCAATATATTTGACATGTCCACCACCAAGGATAACATTAAGCTTAACTACCTTGAGGTTCTTCGTGGGTTAGGGAAAATGCCAGGTACTTATATAGAACTGATAGATGATGTTAAACCAATTGTTCATCCACCTAGTCGAATCCCTGGTAGTCTTTTAGGAAAGATAAAGTCAACTTTGGACAACCTGGAAGAATTATAAATAGTTTCTAAAGTCAACAAACCCATCGATGGGGCTAGTAGTCTAGTACTAGTTGAGAAACCAAATGGAAATTTGCGGGCATGCATAGACCCCAGGGATCGTAATAAAACCATTAAAGGAGAACAATACACGAGTCCAACACCTAGTGACTTGACTGCCAACCTAGTGGGGAAATCTGTCTTTTCAGCTATTGACATGAAGGAAGGCTTCTGGCAGATGGAGTTATATGAACCCAGTTCTGACCTGACTTGCTTCAATTACCCATTTGGATAGTATTATTTTCATAGGATGCCATTTGGTATTTGCTCGGCTCCAGGAGTATTCCAAAAGAAGAATTCATAAAGTTTTGAGGACATTAAGGGATGTGAGATCTAATTTTATGACAATATTGTTAGTGGTTCAACTACAGCTGACCATGACACTATACTAACAAAGGTTCTTGAAAGATCAAAAACAAATGTTAAGTTCGATTTCAATAAGATTCAATTTAGAGTCCCAGAGGTACGATATGTTGGACAAGTCATATCGAAACAGGGTTCATCCTGACAGTAATCACATCAAGGCAATTGTGGAAATTCTGACCCCATCAAGAAAAGCAGAGCTACTTAGGTCCTTGGGTATATCTTTTATAATTTATACCCAATCTGTCTCATATTTCAGCACCATTATGTTGCCTTAGAAGGAATGATACAGACTGTTCTTGGCATCCAAAACATGCCCAAGTATTAAGCAAACTGAAGTCTTTGGTGACAAAATCTCATATACGAGGCGTGTTTTTTTAAAGTAAGTACTGTTTTGAAATTCGGCCGCTGCGGCTGCCGTTCCGCGCATGCGCGTTGAGTATCTTCATCTGTTGGCTAACCACAGATGCCATTATGGAGGTATTCGAGCGTGTTTATGTCTGTTTGTGAGTATTTAAAATGGCTCAGTCAATTGAAAATCCCGCCGACTGAAATACGCTCTGTTATTCATTTTCTTCATACAAAAGATGTGAAAGCAGCTGAAATTCATCGACAGATCAGTGAATTGTATGGAGAAAACATTATGAGTGAAGGAATGGTAAGAAAATGGGTTAGAACATTTAAAGATGGCCACACAAATGTGCACGATGTGGAGCGAAGTGGGCGACCTTCTGTCATTACTGAAGACTTAGTGCAGGAAGTTGATGGAAAAGTTCAAGAGAGCAGACGCTTTACGAGTTCATCTTTATCTAATGAGTTTCCTCAAGTTTCAACAAGTATTCTTTATGGAATCGTCATAGCACACTTAAATTATCGTAAGTTGTGCTCACGCTGGCTACTGAAAATGTTGACTGAGGTGCACAAAACCAAACGTTTAGCCAATGCGTTGACTTTCCTTGAGCAATACAATGATGTTGGTGATTTTTTAAGCCAAATTGTCTCAGGCGACGAAACATGAGTGGCTCATGTTACGCCGAAATCGAAACAACAATCCATGGAATGGTGGTATTCAACATCACCCAAGAAAGTGAGGTTCAAGCAAACAATTTCAGCCCGAAAAATCATATTTACTGTGTTTTGGGGTAGGAAGGGGGTGTTACTTGTGGATTTTTTGCCTCATGGTGACACAAAAAATTGTGAGACCTTAACTAAACTGCACCGTGCAATCCAAAACAAAAGGCGAGGCATGCTGAGTAAGGGGATTGTTTTGTTTCATGGCAATGCCCACCCACATGTGGCTAATCATACCCAAGATCTCATCACATCATTTGGCTGTAAACAACTTGATCACCCTCCGTACAGTCCCGATCTAGTGCCTAGTGACTATAACTTGTTCCTGCATTTAAAAAAGTATCTTGGTGGTCAGTGCCACGATGATGATGAGGATGACCTCAAAACGGCTGTGTTGCAGTGGTTATCAAATCAGGTGGCAGATTTTTATGAGGATGGAATTCAAAAGTGTGTTGTATTATACAAGTGTCTTAATATTGGTGGAAATTATGTTGAAAAGTAGATTAAAGTACAGGCTTTCATGTAAAAATAAAATTGATAAAAAAAACTACACTTGTGTGTTTTTAATTTCAAAACGGTACTTACTTAAAAAACATGCCTCGTACTTGCTATATTTAATAGCAAAATACCCCTTACTGTTCAAGTTGACGCATCTAAAAATGGTTTAGGTGCATGTATTACTGAAAACGGCCGCCCAGTAGGATTTGCATCACGAACCCTTACAGAAACTGATTAGTGGTATGCACAAATCTAAAAGGAACTACTTTGTTTTGTATTTGGAGTATCAAATTTCCACCACTACACATATGGCAGAACCGTCCACATTTAGACTGACCACAAAACCCTTGAATCTATCTTTCAAAAGGATATCAGCAAAGTATCAGCACGCCTTCAACGAATGCTCCTCAAACTTCTTAAATATACACTTAATGTCAAATACCTGCCTGGTAAGAAAATGTTTTTGGCTGATACTCTCTCTAGAGCTTATCTTCTAGATCCATTTGAAGATGACCCAGAACTTGAACATATTTTTCACTCCTTGTCAAAACATTTCCCTATATCACAAGAAAAAATAGAGAAGTTTGTTGACTCTGTAATAGTGTCGATAATAGTGAATGATCAAGATGGGTAGCCTAGGGTAAAAAACGATGTCCCTCACCAAACCTTTTTGGAGCATGTGCCATGACATTCATGTGCAAGATGACCTTGTATTTCTTGCTGACAAGTTGGTGGTACCCGAAGCTCCTAGGAATCAGATGCTTGACCATTCACGAGTCACATCTGGGTATGTTTAAATCCAATCCTGTGCCCAAGAGATTATATACTGGCCAGGCATGTCCAAAGACATAGAGGAATGTGTATTTAAATACAGCATATGTCAGAAATACAGAAACTCAAATCCTAAGGAGTCATGCCTTCCTCATTCTATACCTGATAGGCCATGGCAGAAAATAGCAACTGATATTCTCTGTTTCGGTGCTAATGACTTCCTAGTTGTAATGGAATATTTTTCTAAATCTATTTAATCAGCACAGCACAAGACTAAAACAACACAGGAGGTGATTGGAAAACTAAAATCTATGTTCGCATAATATGGCACTCCAGAAACTGTCATGTCTGATAATATGCCTTTCTCAGGTTTTAAGTTTAAACTATTTTCAAAATATTGGGGGTTTGAAGCAATTACTTCTAGTCCCTACAATCCACAATCAAATGGGATGGCAGAAAAAGCCGTAGCAATAGTGAAATCATTGTTCAGAAAGGCATTGGAGGGTGGGTCCGGAGGGGGGGGGGGNGGGGGGGGACATATACATCTCATTGATGGAATACAGAAACACACCCATACAAGATATGAATCTGTCACGAGCACAAATGATGCTGAAAAGAAGAGTATGCACCAAGTTACCGATAAAAGGGTCATTACTAAGACCAGTGAGGACCAATAATGACCTAAAAAAGAAACTCGTGCTAAAACAAGAGGGGAAAAAACATATATGATAGTAGTGCAATTGAATGTGTCTCTTTTGATAAGAGTGATAGCATATGGTTACAGCAAGGTAAGGTTTGGGAGCCAGTGGTGGTGGTAGAAAAACATCCAGCTCCAAAGTCTTATGTAATCCAAGACTCATGATATTGAGTATTGTAGAAACAGTAAGTTCCTACAACAGGCGCTGCATCCTTATATTGAACACACTCCTGAATTAATCTACCCTCTACTTATCCATTAGTCATCCCCTTCTGACACAAGTACACCTAAAAAACCTCCTCAGCAACAGGAGATGCCACAACAATCCCTACCTAAACCAACAAAGAAAACACGCTTTGGTCGACAAATAAATGTTCCCATTAGATACCAGTAGGTCGATTGAACTGTAAGCCTGTTTTGAATTCTGTTGTATTTCTTCATTGTATGTATGTCAGTTTGGGTACTGAAACTAAAAGGGGAGCTGTTGTATTTTAGTAAAATTGTATATGTTAAGTTGGTAGTCCTAAGAAATGATATAAGTGACATTGTGTGTATATATATTTATAGTGTAATTTTGTAACATCTTTAATAAGCAACACAATAAAAACTACTCTCGTATTAGTTGAAATATAGCTTAGTTATTGTGTACCGGACCAAACATCATTTTTAAGGGTGTGTATTTTATTCATTCAGAAATTTAAAATTTAGAAATGTATATAAATACACGGAAAGTTTTCTATTTGTTAATATTTTTAATAACTTTATGGAAAGAATAAAATACCTCAAATAAATGAATTTTTAAAAATTGTATCTAACAGAAAAGTCAATATAATTATTCATTTTATTATCTTTGTTCACGTTCTGAACCAGAACTATAACTCTATAGCTCCAATGTATGAATTGTAAAGTAATGTAGTTTTAAAGACACTGTCTCGCTTTCATAGATCTAAGTATAGAAGTATGAAAATCAAGAAAACATTTTACAGGAAACTAGGTTCGGGAAAAGGTCTGTCAAAACAATTTGTAGTAATTTATGAGTAAACTCGAGTACATCTTAAACTTTGTATGTATTAAAATATACACTTGCCCAAATAGGGAATTCATTTATTTCATTTCAAACCAGGTTGATGATAAATTCACAAGTTAAGACTGCATTGCTTTTTAATCTGAGTCACAATAGCTTTCATTAAATTAAGTGGGAAAATAGATTTGCATATGAGGTAGAATTTTTTTTTTATTGTTTAGTCAGTATTAATCATTCCCATTTTGATAATTATGTTAACTTATATTTTTACAGTATCTGTGGCCTTAATATCTGTGCTGTCAGCGGTGGGAATATGTGAAAGGTGTCGTATGGAAAGTGGGGGTGTCTACTTCCTTGTATCCCATGTATTGGGATCAAAATTTGGTGGAGCCTTAGGCTTATTGTATGTCTTTGGACAGGTAAAACATTTGTTTATTTAATATATTTTTATCTCTTGATTAGTTTGTTTATCATATTCATTTCATGGCCCACTAAAATAATACAATCGTATACATTTTTATTTTTTTAACATATTTTAATATTTATTTACAATTGTACATGAATTACTCTAGAAAATAATTTTCCTATTCATCATATACTGTCTCTAGTTGTTAAGTATGTTTGCATTCTTCATTATTAGTGCATTCTATGACATTACTAATGTATGTTCGAACTCTTCTATATATTTATACCAGACACAAACACATTTATTAAGTTAGCCATGCGGTTAAATAAATGCATTATATTTTATATATTATAAAATTATTATGAAGTAGAGAATTGAGTGGAAATGAGAATTTTTATAGGCTGTAAAAAATAAATGGTATGGAACTCTGCATGGATTTTCTCGCTCTATTGTTTGAAAATGGAGATATTTACTCAACTCATAATGTATGTGAAACAAAATAATATACACTAGCAAACCCAAGCATAAATTGCACTATACTTATGTAAAACTTTTTTTTTTAGTCCTGGTCTTAAATTTTATAATTTGGTTTTTAAAGAATTAATGTCCTCATTTGTATGTTTGGATCAATAAAAAAGATCAATGTTTAGAGACTTAAATCTAAATACTCTATGGCATCAGAGAATTATTGCGTTAAAACTTAGGTAGTATCTCTTTACAACCAAAGCTCACAAAATTGTATCAATATATTTGCCAATATCTCGGAAATTGTTGGATTTATAAAAATATATTTCATATAAAAGTTTTTTATTTTTAATAGTACTAAAATTTTGCATTGATAAGATATTAGTGTCTCAAATAGTTGCGGAGTTACGGAAGTTTCTGCTTCTGTAAATTACCCTAAAATTCATTTTCATGGTGAAATTAAAATAGCCAGTTTATTTATAATCTTAATCAACACCTAGATACGAATTTTAATCAAAATCGTTAGTCGATTTTGGGAAAATCTATTTTTTCTCTTTTCGCCCTTTCTTAAACTACTCTTAATTGACATCCATCAATATTTCAGGTTATATTTTCTTTTGCGGTCACAATACTGTTACCTTTTGTGTCCGAAAAGTTAAAAAATATACATATTTATGTATAGCTTGAAAGTTATTGGTTTTATAAAAATATGCTTCTTATAAAATATTTATGTCATAAAGAGACCTACATATTTGTAATTTGTAACGATAAGTAATTTCATATCCCAAATAGTTTAGGAGATATTATAGAAAAAGATAATTTACGCATCAGACCGGGGCCCTTAAAGTCATTTTGCCGAAATATTGAGAGAAGCCATTTTGTTTGGAATATTTATAAATGCTTGGAAATGAAATTTAATCAAAATCTGGAGAGTCAATTTTGAGAAAATCAACTTTCTTTTTTACCCTTCAATAAACTACCCTTAATTTTAGGGTTAGATATCCAATTCCAAAAACCTCTCGAGGCAACCCTATGAAAACCATAGATACCAATTCTTAGCCCGATTGGTAAAATAGTTTAGTCTCTAGTTAGAGGTACAGACAGCCGGAAAGTCAAAACCACTTTTTTGGATTCGGGGGGTCATGAACTGTCAAGATTCATCAAAATTTCGAGTTCAATTTTTTTGGCGATCACAATACTTTCTCTACTTGTAAGATGGCGAGAAAGTAAAAATGAATGTTTTGTTACCTTGTCAATAAAATTAAAATTTGAGATATAATCAGTAATATTAAGATTAGTTGTTGGTGGACTGTGTAGAACAACTAGCTCAAGATAGGAATAGATGACATACTTTTGTAAGTGCAGCAATGAACTTTAGATTCACTATTGTCATTAAGTAAATAAGAAAGTATGTAAGCAAGCAAGCATGTATGTTGAAAATTTATTCGTTAAATATTTTCAAAAATATGATCAAATTTAACTGGGCATCAAAAGGACTAACATGAAAAATTCCATAGTTTACATTTATTGTACTTGAAAATTTTCACCAAAATGAATCATTTCTAACTGTATTTGAGCTTTATGTACATGTTTTGTTGTGTTTTTTTGTGAAAAAAATCTTTCCTATATTCAATTTCCTTGATATCTCTCAAGTTTATAATAACTCTGAATATGTGAATTTACATATTATTATTGATTACCAGGCAGTTGGCTGTGCACTATATGTGTTGGGTTTTGGTGAATCGATGGCAAAGCTGGTAGGACTAGATTCTCCATGGGCAGAGAGAGGATTCGCCAGTGCTGCAGTATTACTACTTGGTGTTATTAATGTAGCTGGTGTAAAATGGGTCATTAAACTTCAATTTGTTCTTCTGATAATACTGTTGCTGGCTGGTTTGGATTTTGCAGTTGGTAGCTTTGTCCATACTGATGATAAAGGTATGAATAATTCATATTTACCATCTAGTTTTCAATGAATCTATAGTTTTGAAATATATGATTAATTAATTATTAATGTAGTTTCTTGAAAAAGCAATTCATTAATATGGCTTGGATATAATTCATGGTTAAAACAGGACTAGATGAAATTCTTTTTTTTATAGAAAAAATATCCAATAAATTGTAAATAAATATGGGATACTTTATTCAAAGCATAGCTATTTTTTCCAAAATAACCATCAATATATTAAAAAAATACTATTAAAATTATAAATTTTGGATCTATCTTGATAAAAGTTGCTTTTGTCCATAATTTATGAATGTTTTAAAAATCAAATCATTAAAAAAAGCTAACCCAAGTGCCAATAAATGTTTAAGGACATGATAAAAATATTTGCATCTACATATACAGTTAGGAAAAAGCTAAACGCTTTGGACAATAAATAATAAATAGATTAACACAAAACTGTTCCAGTCCATCTGAATCCATTTTATTTACTGACATACCCTACTTGTTTGCATTTTCATTCACTTTGAAAAATTGCTTCAAAATATAAAAAAAAGCTAATATTTAAATAGTTTTTCTATCTGTTAAGGTCAAAGCTCTCATGTAATAGTATTTAAATCAATACTATGATAATTTCCTACCTTTTATTTCACATATATCTATTAAGTTATATTTCTTTTATATACTAGTTGCCACACTATATCTGATTGGCTACTTTACTTTTTTTGAACTATGAGTAATATAGATATATTCCCAAGAACAATAGAGCTAGGTGTATGCCAACATCTCTGAGTTGAACTTGAGAGATCAATCAAGATCAATTGTGGATACACGGCTTATAACAAAATGAATTTCATGTACTCTAGACAAATTCTTCTTTATTTACTTTTTATGTCACCTATAGACAGCACAGTGGTGCTAAATTATATTTATAAGATTATTAAAGTATTGTTTCTTAAACTGAAAGAAAGGGAAACACATGACACCGAATGAGGTGTTATGATTGCATCTGAAAGAAAATCAGTCTTTAAGACCCAATACCTCGACTCCATGTGTTAACTTTCTCAGGGTGTCTACATTATGAATTTTAAAACACACATTGCATTCTTATACAAGAGGATACTATAAATCAGGGAGGAAAAAATTTTCTGTTTTTAAAAATGATAAATTTATATTTTGTCATGCCTTACATCTGTTTAGTACGACGTTTAAGGTGGTTGGCTCTTTTCATTTGGCTTGGAAATGCAGAGTCATGGAAACAAACGGTTATATTCAAGAATAGAAGCATGTTGATTAAGTTATACTTTTATATACAAACCTCCTCTATGATTTTAACATTGATCAAATATCGATAAAATTGACATATTTCAAAAGAAAACTGCTGGCTTCATAAAAAAAAATCTATAATTAATAAACATCGATACCTTAGAAGGGGTGTTGAAAACATTAACATAAAAATTTCACTCCTCGAGAAAACTGATATTTCCAAACGTATGATTTCCCCGCAAGACCTGTCCGGTATCTAGTGTCATCTACGGTTTCCGTGATCCATCTGTTCTTGTTGGCGCAGAAATATATTTTGGTCGGTTGTGAAGCCATGTCATGCCTTTCACCCTCCCGCCCACCATCCCACAAAATAGGTTTTAGACTTGCACTCTACAGGGCCAAGGGCCTTAAGTTTTGTCTTTTATGAAGCTGTGTAGCACATTTCACACTTCCTGAAGCGTTCTTATAGAATATAACCTAGGTTGAGGAATCTGGTTGTGAAGATAAATCTTTGAAGATCAATCTTTAAAGGACAACCTCACCTCTATAAGGAGTAAACTCTATCCATTGAATGATATTTTTATTTTTTACACTCTTATTGGCTACTATCACACTTTTCTGCATACTTAACTTGCATACATAAAACTAGGTATAATGAAGCTGTTATGCCATGGTCAGGTATAGTGAAAATGTTATATCATGGTTGATGGAATTTAAACTATGTGTAGCAAGCAATCTTACCTTGTAGAGTTTCCCCTTTACTTTATTCATTAACCTAGTCCTACCCTTTGGTGTGAGAAAAATAAGGCTCACTGTACCATTCTATTCTCAAAACACCAAGTCAATGTATGACTAAAAGTATGATTACATCAAACGTATGAATAGATATTTTTTTTCAACTCAATTAATATTTAAATCAAAACCAAATTTAGACTGTCAGAATTAAATAAATGCTGAAAATATTCAACATTGATTAACAAAACTTATGATAAATTTTCATCCTCACAGTGTTCTTACAATATACTAAATTTAACATCCATGTAAATAACTCACCAATTTTGAACTCCACCAAAGTTATGATGAAACAATAGCCGACTGAAAAATAATCAATTTCATTAAAACATTGTAAAATAATTTGTTATGTTGGCCCACTTAAAGGATTTTGTAAGATAACTGTTAATTTAGAAAATTGGCCAGACTGGAATGGTACCTTGTCTCAAGATATTTCTTGTAAATATTTCAGAATAAAGTTGGCCGTGCACTGAGAAATTCTTGTATTTTATTTTATTCTCTTTGATTTTTTGCCCCTATGTGAACCTGTACATACTTAACATCACTAATTAGTTAAATGAAACAGGCTATACAATATGCTACTTGCTTCCAAAAGTTTGAAACCCTCTGTCAGTATTTCTGTCCCCAACTGACCGTCTTTTCACTAATAGAATGTTAAGTCTGTCAAGATTTCTTTCTAGATTCGCTCTATGGACATAACTGTTGTTCATTGGCCAACTTGTACTGGTCTTTCTAAACCCAAGGCTAATAAAAGATTTTTTTTCAACAATAAGTTATGTCATCTTTTATTGCTAAGCTATGTAATGATATTGGTTTGAATTGCTCTAAATTATGTAAACAGTCTTGGATGAAGGTAATTTTTCTTTAAAGTAATATATGTAGAAAATCCTTTTATGATTCATCCATGAAGAAACACGCGCTTCTCAGAAATAATGTGAAAAGGATTACACCTTTAAAATATATTTTTTATACCATATTTCCTGTTAAACTAACAACTCCGCAGTATTTGGCAAAGATGCCAATTCGCTATACCAATAAAAAGTTAGCCTTCACAACACCTGTCGCCAGGACTCTTTCTATCAGTTAGTTTTTACACTGTTGATGAGGGGAGAAAGATGCAAGGGGTATGTCATATATAAACCCATTGTGCGTATCAGCCAGGCATCCAAACATCTACACCAGGGATCCATCCACACGCAAAAGTCAGTCAGAGCCACACACTGGCAGTCACAGTCTAACACAGTATAAAATAACTTACATTAATATCACAAGTGTGCAGTGATATAAAGCATTTAATTGGATTTTGTATAAGTGAGTAACAGATGTCATTTAAATAAACCGTGTGTGAATAAACAGCCATCAACAGTTCTCTTTCCTACATTAATTAATCATACCATTTTAATTAGTGCTCGACCACGGAGCTATAGACAGCTGGTTAAACGGTATCTTTTCCGTACAGTGATGATAGGCACTCGACCACAGAGCTATAGACAACCTAAACATCATCACAGCATTATTATATCAGGGAATTAATCCGTAGTGTTTAAATCGACGCCCAAAGCGGGGCGATTGATTCAATAGTGATACAGCTAGTTTGGCTTTTTAAAACTACTGATTGTTTAAAAGTAATTATTTTAATAGCTATACAAATTCAATTTTAAATTTAGAATATACTTTTAAAGTGTTTTAGAACTGTTACCTAAACATAGTTTTATAATAACTTTGAACACCCAATATATTTTAATGAGCCATTGCAAGGTTTAAAGATTAATAAGTTTAGTTAAAATAGAATTAATGTCCTTATGAGAGTGGTTTGTTTTCAGCAAATGGTTTTGATGGCTGGCTGTCTGGTAATTTGAGGAATAACACCTTCCCTGACTATCAGGATGGTCATAGTTGGTTTACGGTTTTTGGAGTTTTTTTTCCTACTGTCACTGGAATTATGGCTGGTATAAACATGAGTGGTGATCTTCAAAACCCTTCAACAAATATTCCAAATGGATCTTTGGCAGCTATAAGCACAGGGTAAAATGTAATATATTCATTTATAAATAAATTCGAATTGTATAATATTTTTCTAAAATTGAACACTCCCACGTAACTAGAAGAGTATACCAACTTTTAAATGGCCAATCTTGTATTTATTTATTTCCTTAGTACATTTACTACGATACATTTCAATACACTATATAATGTTGTGTACATTAAAATGTATCAGGTATATTGTGCTAGTTGCATGACAATTTTAAATATCAAATTAAAATGTAGTTTGTTCTAATTTGAGACAGATTGATGAACACATTATTATTTTAAACTACTTAGCATGTTTGTAAAGTCCGTTCACCGTAGGAATTGTTTTCTGAAAGGCCTTTTTTCCTACCATAAATCTATTATATAGTAGGATATTGGTAGGAAAAAAGATCTTCCAGAGAGTAATTCCTACCGTGAATGGAGTATATCTGTGGTATTGTACAAATAATATTAATATTTAGCACCGCGTCTTACTACCTGTTCGGGTTATACACTTATTGTACAAAAGTTCTTGTATAAAGTTGTGCTCTATTTATAGCTGTTATAATCTACTTTTGTTATTAATGTGTGTATTGCAACATTTTGTGTGTTCCAGATTATTTCTTTACATGATTTTTGTTCTTTTCCTTGGTGCAACATGTCAACGACAAGTTTTATTAAATGATTTTATGATAGCAGCAAAAGTTTCAGCTGTCCGTAAGTGAAAATTTATTCATTTTATGTGTTTGTTATAGTATTATTACTATCTTATTTATAAACGTTTTAGTAATGTTGATTCCCACTCACAAAGCTTAAGTAGGTTTCATTGTATTAAGACTTTTTAGGCTAATATCAGTCTCTCAACATTTATAATGAAATAATCGGTGACCTGGTGGTCTAGGGGTAAGGTGTCAGACTTCTATGCTGGTGGCCGGGGTTCAATCCTAGGTCCCGGCACAGATTTATCTGATTACCAAACCCTTCCTTCACCTCTGACAAGACATCTTGTGAATGTGAGGAATGCCAGGCCTCCACCGTGGTTCGGATTCCACGTTAAACTGTAGGTCCTCCATTTCATCTCACAATCACCCTACCATTACACATTAGCGTAAGTGCGTATAACCCGAACGGGTAGTAAGACGCGGTGCTAATAATAATAATAATAATAATTATAATGAAATACAAATTACTTGAGTGTTGCTTATGCCAAAAGGTAAAATAAAAAACTGTATATATTTGGAAAATTTATATCTAACTGTATGCTTTGCCTAAGTATACTATGAATTTGAAACAACCCCCCACCCTTATTTAAATATAATGAAAAAATTAAAAAATAGAAATAACTTTTTAACCAACACTTATGCAAGTTTGAGTCTTGTATTTGTGTTTTTTCTGTTCCTAATGTAACATTTGACATTAACATCTTACTTTTTACTAAGTTTATTTAAAATTCTTGATTTCTCTAATTTTTGTTTTTATACATTAAAGTTTAAATAATTTTATCTTTGTCATTTAAATTTCAAAATTTAAAATCCAAAAATTACTAAATGTAGTACTTAAATTACAATTTAATAGAAGTGGCAAATTGGTAAATTTGTCTGCTTAGGTTATATATAGATACATTTTTTAATTGATTATTCAGTTTTGTGGCTGAAGATATTTTGCAATTTATTATCAAACACTTATTGTATGTTATACATAAAAGAACATTGATTAACACAGTAAAACACAATGAATGAAACATTTTTCATCAATTTTAGTTTCAATTGAGGTCATCCATAACTGTGCGCATTTGGAAACAATAGTTTTGATTCAACTAAATTCCCGGTAATTTGAATGGTTGTACATCTATCTTCAAGGCATCCACTGTAATTGAGAGCACTTCTAGTATTTTGTTCCCCAAAAACAATTATGTTCACTAATAATTTATTGAGCCCACTTATTCAATGTCTTAACAGATATAGATAGTACATCTTTATAGAAAAAAACACTTTATGTGTACTAATGTTGATACCTGTGGGTAGCATAGGTTTTTGTAATGTATTTTTAACAAGCACTGGTTTTGCTCTATCCATATTGTCGGCCAGTTTTGTCACAACCAATTGGAGCTTTTGACCCAGTTAGGGATTCACTGACACTCAATTATTATTTTTAAATAATGTGGAAAGGAACAAAGATTACATAAAATGCAGAACCAATTTACATGTATATTTACCTTTCATTAACTCTACCATTTTTATCTACTATAACTTGTAACCCAAACGATTATGAAGATGCAGCACATAAAAAAACTACTAGATTGACTAAGAAACCTCTCTCTTTTAAACCTATAATAATCTCCATGTTTTCATGAACAGTAGTATCTATAACACTTTGCCTGCTAACGTCTTAATATTACGACGTTCAGAGATTTGGGATTTCTGCCGGCATAGTAATATTAATATGGCTACTTTTCCATGCTTCTTAATGGTATCCGTCGTAATATTACTACAGTATGTTAAAAAGGATAGTTTATCTACTTATTTTAGTGTATATGTCTGCCAATAGATCGCACTGCTTTTTTAAAATACAATCTCTTTCCTCTATAATCTTAGGGGTGTTGTCAGTCAAGTTTGAATCTATGGTTTAGAGGTTTGTTTTGTTTACTTCGTGAGTGAAATTGTGTTTTTAAACTGTTTTGAATTTTTATTCTATTAGTAAAGTGACTAGGTTATGGAGCATTTAACTTCTGAAAAAATATGAGATTATTTAGATGAAAGTGATGAAAGTTTTGATGATTCGGAATTGGATCCCAATTTTGCATCGGAAAATGAATCGTGTTTGTTCAAGAGTAAATTTTATTTGGTTTTATTTTGTCACAACTTAAATAACAAATTATTATTGTAATTTTTTGTTTGTTTCATTCATATTAAGCCGTGTTTATGAATGTCATATAAGGTAGAAATTTTGTAAACCCACTAGATCTATTAGTTTGGTTATATTTATAAATGTCAAAAGTAAACAAAAAAATTTTTGTTTGTGAAACACTTAAAAGATAAAAAGTGTCTTTGAATAAATTTATTAAATTTTTATAAGAATATAAGCAATTTGAGTAACACAACATGTTAAAGAAGAAATTCCAGAGAAAAATTTAATGTATTTACCAATTTTATACTAATAAAATATCTTTATTGTTTAGATTTAGAAAATGTGTATTTTTTTTTTTACTAAAAAGGGCCCGCCAGATTGATCAGAATAGTATACAATGGTTCAGCAGGCAAAGTATTAATAGGCAAAATAACTATTGTTGGTGCTTCATCATAATTAGCAAACAATTCAGAAATTGCACCAGCTGAGTAAGTGACCATACATATTTGCTAATATCCACTGGTTATAGTCAAACCAATTCAACTGATTATAGTCATTACGGTGAACTGGTGGTCTAGGGGTAAGGTGTCGGACTTCTGTGCTGGGGGTGCGGGGTTCAATCCTCGGTACCGGCACAGATTTATCTGATTACCCAACCCTTCCTTCACCTCTGACAAGACATCTTGTGAATGTGGGGTATGCCAGGCCTCCACCGTGCTTCGGATTCCACGTTAAACTGTAGGTCCTCCATTTCATCTCACAATCACCCTACCATTACACATTAGCGTGTGTATAACCTGAACGGGTAGTAAGACGCGGTGCTAATAATAATAAAATAAACAAATAAAAAAATTAAAATAATAATCGTTATTACATGTTTAAACTAGTTGTGCTTTCTTGGAACAGATCTTCCCACAAACATTAAGTATCTGTAGAATAAATTTGAATCAAGCTTTTTAATGGATTGTTATTGGTGTACTTATTTATTTTGTTATTGATTTTAAATTTTGTGTGCTGCTGTCACAATATTTTGAAGAATTCTCAGAAACTTAATTTGTCTATTTTTGTTCATGCCACCTTGATTTGATTTAGCTATCATCACTAATATACACAAACTAATCAGAGTTGTTTCTTTTGCATGTATAATCTCAATATTCTTAAGATAAAAACAAAATGTATGTTTTAAATTATCATCATCATCATCATTCAACGTTTCCACCTCTGCGAGTCATCTGGCAAGCACATTCTCTTCCATTCCTGTCAATCTTTCCAAACTTCTCCCTCAGCCATGTGTCTCCATTCCGCTCCTTTAGCTTCCATGTCCTTCTGCGGTCTGTCCATCTATCTTGTCCATGGTCTTCCATTAGGTCTTCTACCCTCCTTTTTGTTCTGTAAGTTCTTCTTAGGCATTCTCTCCCCCATTCTCATCATATGACCTAACCACAGTAACCTTTTTCTCTTTGGTGTATCTTCTAATGGTATCACTTTTAAACCATCTATTGGGGTGACCTGGCGGTCTAGGGGTAAGGTGTCAGACTTCTCTGCTGGCGGCCGGGGTTCAATCCCCGCTCCCGGCATAAATTTATCTGGTTACCAAACCCTTCCTTCACCTCTGACAAGACATCTTGTGAATGTGGGGAATGCCAGGCCTCCACCGTGGTTCGGATTCCACGTTAAACTGTAGGTCCTCCATTTCATCTCGCAATCACCCTACCATTACACATTAGCGTAAGTGCGTATAACCCGAACGGGTAGTAAGACGCAGTAATGATAATGATAATAATAATAATAATAATGTAGTAGTCTCAATTTAACCGCAAGTTAGTCATATGCATTCTAAATAAACGTAAAGACCATATATCTCAAATTTAACAATTACTTGCATTCGGGGTTGCTATTTATTGAAAAGATCTTAAAAAAAGTTAAATACTGTATTCAATAAATTATGAAATACACAATTAGATGTGTTAAAAGTCTAAACATAACTTGACCATACATTTTTGTTGATTGATTTTGATTTTTCTTTTACAGAGGTTTTGTTGCTTATGGGTTTGTACGTATCTTCAATGTCAAGCTGTTTGACTGCTATGTACGGGACTCCAAGAGTATTACAGTCAATAGCCAATGAGAATGTGATTCCAGTAATTAAAATTCTTGGCAAAGGGGTAAGTTTCTATAAGTACATATTTGATAAAGCACAAAATAAGAAAGAAAGCTATGGGCCTCTTTAATTCTTTTATTACTATAAAAAAATTTCATAATATTAGGATTGTTATTTCTTATTAAAAAAAAAAAGTATAATATATCTTATATTATCAATTAGAACACTGTTCCCTTTATTTTACTAAAATTTCTTGATTTTTAAAAATTAAATTTTAACAAAACGATACATTAATTTATAATTTTATAAAAAGGTCTTGGAAAGGAAAAAGAAAAAATTCAAATAAAACTAAACCTTATCCATCAAAAATATGTTTTCATCGAGTATTAATTACATGTTTTTGAAATGATTTTGGAGTTGCCTACTAATTGTGCGATGTTTTGTCAGTTTTTTTGTTTTAGATCTTTATCTTAAAACATCAGGTGTTAGTGACTGCTTTTTTTTAATGTCCCCAGTTAACCATATGATTGTATTTGACAAGCTGATATCAACAGCACTCATTTAAGTAACCATGATATTGTTAGATTAATTCATACATATTATTATTTCATGATGGTTTTAGCATTGATTATATACATTTTTGAGTTAGAAATACATAAGCTATAATTTTTATGTTGGTGGTTGAAAGAACAGCTTAGAAAATTCAAACATAAATTTTAGTAGCCAACATTGAAAACAATTTACTATATTATTTGTGTTATTTTGTAGGTATTTATAATATCCATCTAAAGTGACAGCTGCATATAATATGACTATGTATGAATTTATTAAAATGATTTTAGTAACTTGCGTGAATGATACGAGATGAAGTATGTAGGATAAGGACTACAGGGGAGGTCAAGAAAAAGATAGACTGAGTAGATAACAAAGTGCGTAAGTGAGAGGAGAAAAATAGTGGAAGGAGAGAGGAAGATGGAGGCATTTTACTAACATGGGCCGGCCTTAGGCTGGAAACAGTTGATGATAATGATTATGAATTATGAAACTAAGAATAAAATCATGGAAATTAGTCATAATAACCTAATACAAAATAAAAACCTATGAAACTTTTTCAACACATCTAAAGAGCTTTCTATGAGAAAAAATGTACCATGCACTAAGTTTACCCACAAAGTTAGCAAGCCTATCTTGACAGGTTACACGATGGTGCAGCTTATAAGTTAGGGGCCATACAATAATTAGTTACGGTAAGACTGCAACCTTTCACTGTAAACAAAGTGTACATATACAAGTATTTTATAAAACATATTTGAATGTGGAGCAAGTTTTGCCAAACAAGTAAAGCAAAAACCTAGCTAGTATATTAGTTACTAAATAACCGTATGTAACTGCATCATCCCAGTCGGTTCTTGTCAGGATGTCTACAGGGGAGACGCTTACAAAGATTACCTATTTGAGAACATTACTAAAACATCACTACAGAACTACTATACTAATTTACGACTCTGAAAGACAATTTAGTGGCATGGGAAGCCACGAGGCTCCACATGTCGGTAATCCGTATGGACCAGGTGGGACACATCCATCCTAGATTAATCTTATTCATATCTTGGTTCCTGAATCCACAAACCTCAGATACGTCTCTTAGGTACCATTCTAGGACATAGAGAGAACTTGTGTGTCTCACAATCCCTTTTTTGAAGGGCTTAGCTTCTCCTCAATTGGATTGACTTATTGGCCATTCAGCGAGCAGCTAAGTCCTCCAACTATTTACTGTCTCCCATTCTAAGCGAGGCTGAGTAAGCGGCTTTATGCTGCATAAAGGCAGTGATGTGTTTGGATAGGCTTTTAATCACTCAGCTTACTGACTTTCTTTCCCAACATGACTTCCTCTGTAAAATACATTTTACACTATATGCGATGTAAATCAGGAGAGAATGTAGAGCATATTACACTGAGAGTATTACAAATATTTTAATCTAAAATTATACAGCAAAATATTTTATTGTTCATATACCTTCTATGACCAAATATTTTTTTTTTTATGCTTTAGCAAATTTTTATGAAGCTCTATTCTAAGATATAAATACTTACTGAGATAGTATTGTAAACTTATCTTAGCTACATTTTTGTATGTATCTATTTAGTAAAATTTGGTATGACTACAAAAAGATTTTACCCACAATTACATTCCTAGGTAATCTGTGAATTTTGATATTTGGCCACAGTTTGCCATGAGAATGCTTACTACAAAAATTTAAAAAGTAATTATTTAAACATTTCTTATGTTTCATTAAGGCTCCACATACCAGCCATGTTGTTCTTTTTTATGAAATTAACCTCATGAGTTAACAAAACTATAGTTAGGTGTGATCTCATGTAGTATAAACACTTCTTGGTACAATGAGATGGCACCTCTAATTCAGATTGTGGTGTTATTTTAAGGAGGTTGGATTTTTTTTCAACAATTAATACTCAGAATTTAACTTCTTGGCATAACACAAACTAAGCATAACTTATATAATTTGAGGCAAGTTGTTAATTTTGTTTATGAATAATCTATTATAAAGTATAAATATAGTCATATTTTAACAATAAAGTTAAATTTGGAATGGGCTACATAATTCATAATAAATTGTGTAGATACATTTTGAATAGTATTTATTCATATTTTGGCAGATCATTGCAAAAAAGATGTATTGATTCAACAAAATATAATTACAATAGGTTGTTTTAAATTTTATTTTAATAAGTAAATAATGTTTTGCTAAACGATTTTAATAATGAAGCTTTGTTCTTCTAATAATTTGAATTAATCCATCATCTGTTGTTAGCTTTAGGTAAACTAAATTTGGGCAAATGGTCGTTAATTAAAGAGTAACATATCCAAAAACAAGATAAATTTAACTATCTTTTTCATTTATATCAACATCATTAATAAGAGTTTATATTTGATCAACGGAATATAAGCTTTCTAAAATCTGAAAAAATCTATTATTCAACCCCAAATAATTTATTTCATTAGACTGTTCTCTGGATCAAGGCTAAAAGTAAGTGGGACTATCAATATACTTAACTGGGTAGTATTCATGGTGTCCAGCGACCTGGAAAACAAGGAAAAGTTAGGGAATTTGCCTGGTAAAGGAAAAGTAATGGAAATGTCGGTGAATTTTATCAAATTTCTGGAATTTTACATTTTCACTAAAAAAATATGCTAATTTTACTCACAATAGACAAAATAACACATTTACTCCAGTTAATACTCACTGCGAATATATTTTAATACAGCTGTCCCAATTTAGAATGCTAATCTCAATTCTCAAAGTCAACGTGTGATTTTCATTTTGTCTTTACTCCCCTTTACCGCTCATCCTTAGACAAAATTGAGACGTGATTATGTGCATGTGTGAGAATTCAATTACGTTTTAGGAAGAAGCATCTAAAGAATGTTAGTCACAACAATTTTAAGCTGTTTTAATGCAAGGCGCTCTCTTGATGTCTCAATATGATCTCACTGAAATCTAATTTGGACTGCACAACCCAATAACCGGTAGCTCTAGGCTAAAATCCTTTACACTCGCATAAAGTGACACAATTTCAGAATATGTACCTAAAAATATTACTACATTAAGTTGCAATCCTAGTAAACTAATGTTTAATACATTATAGTGACTGGAATATTTGAAAATTGGCTCTCAAAAGGTTAGGAAATTTTAAAATATAGTTTAGCTGGACACTGTCACTGAAGTAGAAATTGTCAAAGACTCTCATTGCGGCACTAAATTAATCAACACACTTTTAACCAATAGCATTCACCTGCCAAATGTGACTTCATCGGCATTACCAAGATTAGTGTGCTAGCTTTTACACTCTTAATAATTTTATTTAATTAAACCTGGTCTTCTTTTGGGGCCCATTCTTTATTGAGGAAAATGCATAAGGCTTACAGAGTCTAATTATATAAATTATACAGTGTCTTAATAGCTAAGCGTTCTTCCCTGGATGGGTATCTTCCGAATACCCATGGAGTCCTCAACTGTAGGTGATCGTAGTCTGCTATCACCCCTAGCAAGAACTTTAGCTCGTAGGCGTCTCTTCCGGGCTGGAGTTCGAGAGATTTTGCCTTTGCTGCTAGTCCCAGGCGTAGAGCTTGTTCTTCTGTGCTAACAAGACGCAGAGTGTTCATCGGTTCCAGGGAGACCCACGCGTTTCCCCTCGATATAGCATCCCACGTCGGTGGGGGTAGACTTGTAGATGGAGGTTGACCCCCAGCACCAGTGGTCTGTGCACTCGGATCTGTTGATCCAAATCGATCTTGGATCTGTTGGAATCTCGCCTGCATCTGTCCATGGATTCTTGGAGTACTTGTAGCTACAACGCTAGGTCCGGGTTTTGTGTCGTCATGTCTTAGGCGAATGTAGAGTTATTTTCATATATTTCCTGGGTACACTAGCCCAGACATCCTAGTCCATTCACTTAGCTAGGCTCAACTCGGACTGGAGACCCACGCGGACCGCTGATCGTTTATATAGGGTTTGAAGTTAAGGGTCATAAATCCTCCATTTTTAGACTACTCTACTGGATTTGAAGTAAACAAATCCAGACTCTTCTAAACGTGTCCCGTTTCTTTCACTTATGCTCCCCTCCTGTCTCATCTAATCCCCCTGGCAAACTGGCTGCATACCCGCTAAACATGATTGGAGATAGAGAGGATCAACTAATTTAATAACAATGGTTAAACATTAACTTATGAGGTAGTGCTGCTTAAAACAGATCATAAGATCATAGTAGGGTTCGTTGGTGATTTCTCTTTTCTCTATACATGGAGTATAAACAATTGTTTTCTGTTGACCACACTCGATCACAGCTTTTACTAATATCCAGAGACTTGCACACTATGTTATACATAGTGCATAAATTCAACCTAAAATTGATAATGATTCTCAAAAATGATACTGTGTTCACCTTCTTACACAAAATATATAAATAACGAACATTTTATTGCACTTATTCTAAGGGCTATTAATCATTTTAGTTAAGAAAATAGAAGAGAGGTAAAGTTAAATTTAACAACATTAACCCTTTTAGTGCCACGCTTATTCCAGAATTTCTGCTCTAAGAGTGCCAGCGGCCTAATAGGTTTTGTGTGTGAAGAATGTCACATTTTTGTAAGGGGTTGCAAGAAAATTGGCCAAACCTTAATTTATGAAGCGCTTATTTTGATTTTGCTATCATATTAATCCATATCTACTGTTCTTTAATAATAATACATTAATGCAGTTTAATTTCTAAATATTTTTTTAAAATTATTTTAAAAACTAATGCTAATTAACATATTTAAAAATATATATATACATCATTTTGATTTTTTTGTTGTAGTGCATTTAGTTTTATACAAGAAACTAAAGTTTTGAACATATATGATTATTAATAAATAGGAATTACAGATAATTTTATTTGATATCCTACATTAGATATTTTTGGGCCATTATTGCTTACCTCATAAATAAATATTTAGGCCTACACATAATGAATGCATTTTTCAAAAAACTTTTGATAATGAATAATTTCATATTCTTTTTAATATCATAAATGTATAGTCATTGCCTATTTACTTACATTGATAAAGTTATTTTTTCATTCACACGACATAACATAAAAATATAAATAGTATATTTTTCTAAATTCATAAAAATTAAACTCGTACATTTGAAAACTGTTTACAAAACTATTTACATCGG
Source organism: Timema shepardi (assembly GCA_902151425.1). NCBI lineage: Eukaryota > Metazoa > Arthropoda > Insecta > Phasmatodea > Timematidae > Timema > Timema shepardi. Next base: position 169,215 of record CABFVX010000958.1, read on the forward strand.
TATGAATGTTATTAGCCACACTTATGTTTTTACGTGCAGCTCTTATGTAAACCAGCGTTGCACTCGGCACATTGAGTATGTGACCATCTGCCATTGTAAATGCACTAAACTTCCAGTTCCAATAACAATTATTTACGGTTGATTTTTGTTGTCAACCTTAAATAAAATAATAGAGGGAATTGTTCTCTTTCCAATGATATATGACACTACTACACTGACTATCAGATAAAGCAAGAATTAGCTCAAATCTGGAGAGCCGACCTTATCGGATCTGGCACTTTTAGCGGTAGTAGGCGGAGCCGATCAGATTGGCTCGTGGCACTTTTAGCAATAGTAGGCGGAGCCGATCAGATTGGCTCGTGGCACTTTTAGCAATAGTAGGCGGAGCCGATCAGATCGGATCGTGACACTAAAAGGAATAACCTTGAGATAGAATAAAAAAGCTACATTGTAACAAATTGATTACACCCATTTAAAATTCAAACCATTCTAACTATTAGCTACAAACACATTATTTACTATTGTTTTAGCCACCAAATATGCTAAAGTTTACTGCTAGAAATCCTCTTAAAATAATCAATCTAGGGGCCTTCTGGAGAACTTTGGTGTTGTTAAATTAGCACTTTAGGACCAAGGCCTTAGGTCTAAACCACAGAAGTACACTCTGTTTACTCTGAAAGATAGCACTATTATCTTGATGAACTAAATTATGACCCTAACTAACAAGCTATGCCATAGTAGAACCATGAAAGGTAAGTTTGCTACCTTTCAGGGTAAGCAAAGGGTAGCTATAACTTGTTGATAATGTTGTATTGCATTCATTTAAACTAGTAAACTTATATGCTTACAGTTTAAACTGATATCTTTCTAATATTTCAAAGCTAATGCCTTACTGTAAATTGCATTATGATCTATTGTATACATTATTATTTATTTATTATTTATTAATAATAATTATTATCATCATCATCGTGTCCTACTACCTGTTCAGTTTGTATGCACTTACGCTAATGTGTAATGGTAGGGTGATTGTGAGATGAAATGGAGGACCTACAGCTTAACGTGAGATCCGAACCACGGTGGAGGCCTGGCACTCCACACATTCACAAGCTTTTATTGTATANGTGACAATTTTATAAGAAAAAAAAGAATGGAAGAATGGACATGTCACAGGAGGAAGGTTTTTTTTACATAAATGTAAATGCATGATGTTTTTTCAAAGTATTTACAACATTTTTTTTTCTGGTTCTTGTTTTTTAATTATCTCTCTGAACATAACTTGTGCATAATGTGATTCAAATTCCCATATGTGTTTTAAAATACAATATACCAAACAATACATACAAATAAAAAACAATATATCGATTTTTTTTTATGGCACCGTTAACTTTGAGATGAAGTCTGACCGTATTATAATTAGTACTATTTTTGTATCTGACTTATTCCATGTTTCTTTTGTTTTTATTCTTTCAGAGAGGGCCGAACAAAGTTCCACTTCATTCTATGGTTGTTGTTGCGTTAGTCACTGTTACTTTTATTCTTGTTGGAGAAATCAATACTTTAGCACCTGTTGTAACTATGCCATTTCTTCTGACATATGCTTGTATTGACTATGCATACTTCGCATTAGCACAAACATTTGATATTCAACATCGAAGAGAAGAAAGATTCAGGTAAGGAAAAAATTAAATATAGTTTGTATGTTGAAAAGTAAAAATTTGAAAAACTTAAAAGCTGTAAATAAATTGAAGAGAAATGCCAATAAGAGTAATCTGCAAACATATCTGTAGAAGTTGCTGGTCTACTTGGGATTAAAAATATTCCTTTAAAGAGATGCTTTCATGTGGACAACTTGGGTTCATTTATTCAACATTTATTCGATTGTGATGAAGTATACTAATAAACTTACAACCAATATCCATTACCTTGAATTAATTCCTGTGAATGCTTAACAATGTATTTTGAGTACAATACAATGAAGTTAAGTTGTTGGCTCACATTGATTTAAGTATTATCTTTCAATTATTTTACATCCATAAATAATTACTATTAAGAAAAATTATGAGTTTATACTTTCCATAAAAATTAGCCTTAAGAAAACCTTAAAATGTATGTTTAATCAAATCAAAACTAAGAAAACTGTAATAAATGTTGTGATGTGCATTCAAAATTACGAGATTTCAAGAGGAAAAGAAACACACATTTATATATTTTACTGTTTACCTAATGGCTGAATCAATACCAGTGAAGTAGGATGTGCAAATGGGTCTAATTAGAACAAGGCATATTTTGTTTTGGAAATAGGCCTAAATCACATAGCAGAATTCAGCTACATACTAAAGCTGGGTTGATGCTGATCGCCGATTATGGCACAATCAGCTAAGCTGATGATTGGCATTTAATTCACAATTCTTAGAACCGATCTTTTGTTAACGTGCCACACACAGCAGGTACTGGTGACTCATTGTTAAGCTCTTGGCAGACAGCCTTGTCTTTTTTTTGGGGTGGCTACTAATGGTCTCTATGCAAATAGTTATTTCTTTATTTAACAAGGAGATGGAAAGGGAGAGGGGCTAATCTTGAGACTAGAAATGTCAGCAAGTGAGACAGCTTATTTGAGTGTGAAAGAAGTAGTATTACAAGGAGGAGGGGGGAGTCTATCTAACTACCCAAGGTCAAACAGCTGTCTGAACCATGATAGAAAGATTTAGGGGAAGTTAAATCTAGGTAAGATTCAAAGGAAGCTAAAAACTAAACAACCACCAGAGGTTTCAAAACTCCCATCGTCGATTCAGGATTTATCTTCATTTGAATACTTAAACATTTAAATATCAATTGACATTTGAAAAAAGGGAGTCAATTTAACATAAAATTATTATATTTTAAATGTGGTAGGTCAATTATAAATTGAGTTATTCTATCATTAATTCTAAAGTCTTCATTTAAATTTGCATAAGCAAACCTACAATATTGAACAAAATAAAAATGACAAACATGGACACTCCATTGGCCCAGCCTTAGTATGTACAGTATATTTTTCTTTAGTATAGTTCATTATTAGATAGTTCTCGTAAGGGCCTGGTCAATGGTCGTTGGAAGGGAAAGTTGCATCAGTGCCAGCCCCTAATTTACAGTATCGGAAGAAACCAATTGAGTTATACTTTGTCTTTGGGTGTTGCCAGAACTATCAGCACCTTAGAGCCCACCCCATACCCTTCATCCATCGAAAGAGTGAGACTGAGTTAGCAAGCAAACACAACAAGGCTATAATTCTCTGAAACTTTTATCGCAGGTAGCAATCACCTCTGTGTTGAAGGGGGGTAGAGTCCAAGCTTGTTCAAAACCTTGACAAGGGCTATTAGGGGAAAGTAACTAAGAGTGTAGAAGGCAATGCTTTTGTCAACTGGTTTGGTTTTTCATTGAAATTCATCCTGACCGTGGTATACATGAATTGGAAATTTACTAACTCTCAGATATGTTCATTCTTAATAAAATTGGGGTATAGTCTTGTTTGCCAGTGATGAGGTCAGGCATCAAATCCCGTCCAGGTGTGTACCTACAAAGAGTGTTTTTTTTTTAATGTTCCACACTCTACCTCCACACATATGGGGTTTCATTGTCTCTAAATTTTACCTTACTGTTTCCTATACCCTATTAGTGCATTTAAATGGGTATAGATCAAACAAGTTGTTATACACAATAGGAAAAATGATAAGATGTGGTGGTTACAAATATATTATGAAGTGACAGCCTGAATTCTCAACTATACCATATAAATTACAAAATTAATAAAATAGTGAATACAATTTTAATAATATGCATACATTTTTACATTAAAACATTGAATAATAGGCTAATGCTGATTTATCCTAACACATTTTATTGGATCAATAATTATACAAATATTATAATTTTTTCATTACTAAAATATTACTTATGACACCTAATGAAAAATAACACCTATACACTGGTAATATTAGCATAATGTGAATACAATCAAAATCACAAATTACATTAATGAAATAACTATATTATTATTTGCTAAATAATTAGAGTCTACTTGCAAAAAGTGTTGGTATTTAATATATTTATCTACACCAGAACGCTTAGAGGTTTATTTGGGTTATGGAACTGACAAGGGGATCCTGGATAGTTCAATAGATATAGAAGTTAGTGAGCAGAACTGAATGACCAGGGTTCAAATCCCTATTCTCTCATAATTTTTCTATCCTTACACAATCGCTCTATCAGAATGTTATATGAAATTACATTTTGGTTTAATTTAAAATAGTTTACAAATGCTAGAGTGGGACTCATCATAAGCATTGTTGGGTACGCGGGCTGAACGTCAAGTTCCTCTAGTCTGATTTGTGGTTTACGTCTAGGTTAGCATTCAAATCCTGTGAGGATTTAATGAGTGAGTGTCTTTTCCTGAATGTATTACCACTCTTCCTCCACACAAATATAAGTACACTTTCTCTAAACTCAACCTTCACCTTCTTTACACACCCTTTGAGTATTAATCACAAGTGTATATAGCACATAAGGGTCATATGAATAAATTATAGTACACAAGGCATTTATAAAAGTACGAAAGAATTATGACTGTAATTCAAACCCGGATCTTTCTGTCATCTGAAATCCAGTCTCTTGTGAGAGTGATGCCTAACCTTTCATCTATGTACAGATTGAAGGTTCTCTTTTGTTAGGTTTGATAATATTGACAGGTCTGTCACAGTCAGGCTTCTATCAGTGAAAAAGAATTCTAAAAGAATTGAGACACTTCACAATAAATATTTAAAATAGTGTTATCTGTGAATGAGAACAAAGTATTACTCATATTTAATATGAAATACTTTATCAAGAACCTATTTATTTTGGTATTCTTTTTATCACCAAGTCTTACTACCATTTTGGGTTATTAACATTTTTACTATTGAATAGCAAAATAAAACTATTTTAATCCTGATAATATGTTGTTTTTAAATATGACTAAGTAATGTATACTACTTTCTAATATTTAGTTACTCTATAGTATTAAGAACTAGAGAGTTCATTGCCGCACTTACTAAAGTACGCCACCTATTGATATCTTTACCTAGTTCTATCCACTCCACCTCATTACTCATGAGGATGACAAATAAAGATGTATACTTGTTTTCGGGGGAGAAATTCAGCTAGTAATTTACTTATGACTTTTTTTTTTCAATATTAATATTTTAAAAGATGGCTTTAGTAATTTGTTTCAAAATGGGTAATTGTTAAGCTTTTTGCATTATAAATAGTTATATATATCGGTTTTTATAAAAAATAATCATTTAGTAATAGTAGTTAATTAATTACTGAGTTTTGTAACGTTAGATTTTAATCTTTGCATATTCAAAAATTTCGAAGGCAGGATAAAACTTTAATAAATTATCAAACGATTTAATTTTATCTTACTAAATATTACATATTTCAATATTTGATCATTTTAAAACCGTTACTAAACATAATTCTAACATTGACTAGTAATTTAACTACCATAACGTAAGCATAGATCAAAGGCAGGTAAGTAAATGTTAATATATTATATTCACTATTGTCAACATAGTTTTATATAAAATAAAAATACATATAAAGAAATAACACCAAGGTCACTGGTATGAAGCAAAGAAATTGCCTTAGTTATGATATCATTTCAGCTCACGTCTAATGTTTAGTGCTTAGTATTTTATTTTTTTGGAATTATCTGCGATAAATTTACAAGTGCATTTTGACACAAATTTTTCATAGCTTCTTTACATTTTTTTTATTATTCAAAACGGCTGGTACGGAAAGTGGGAAATGAAAACAGATAATAATTTATAATCATTATAATAGAAATGCAGATAAAAAGGCTTGCATGTGTAAAATTTGCAAAATAATTGTATCACCCCCATGATTAAGTAAATATTAAAACTTTATTGATAATATACTTTGCTTATCGGTAAGCCTGTGTGTATTCATTATTAATATTGTACTTAGACTTCGACTTTTCTTCGCAAGTTCCAAGCTTCACTTTAACTTCGTTTTGCATTTAAAAAGTGGCCTTTGCACACCTGTAGTAGTTTACAAATCGTTTATTTTTGAGAATTTAAATTTTGTTAAATAGCCATACTTTAAAAATTTAGTTTAAAATGTATTAATAAAGAGTGTTTATAGTGAGTAACAAGATTATTTGTTTGTTTTTATGAGGAAAACATACCTAAGGATAGTTTACCCAAATTCTATTTTTGTAAATTACCTTCAAATTTTACTTACACAATATGAGAAAGTTTGTGCGATTGTGTGGTACTATTTATTTACTTTACAATCTCATGTATTTATTTTAATCTCATTGTTATGTTTATTTTATTTTAATTGCTTACCTGTAGTTAAAAAAGATAATGGAAGCTACTATTGGTGAAATGTTCAAGTGACACATTTAGTTTGTCACCCTCTTCGGTGGCCGCATGGTCTAACATGCTACTCTCGCGGTAGATTAGACTAACGATGATCTTGCTCAAGTGAACTGAAGGTTTTTTTTCCAAAATTGTTTCCCACTATCCCTCCTCACAAATGCGGGTACACTTCCTATAAATATAACCTCCCTTAACCCTAAAACCATTAGTGTAATTAGTACATAAGTGTATAACCCAAATGGTTAGTAAGACACATAGCAAAAATAAATAATTTCATATCAAATTATCTATTTTGGCTATTCATGTTTTTTTACAATATATATAAATAATCTTATTGTCTTCACACTAATTCACATAAATATATATTTTTTTTCTTTAATAATATATTTTCCAGTCTATGTAATGTGTATTCCAAATAGTTTTTCATATTAATAAGTAAATTTTTCTTTATTTACTTATTTCAGGATGCTGCTTATAATTATATGATTTAAAATATTTGTATTGAAAGATAGGTATATGTATACTTTATGAACATCTTTAAAACTGTATTCACAACTCAAGCCTATATTTGTTTAACTAATCTAAAATTCACATATGCATATTGATCAAGTTTTATTAATTTTTCTTTGTAAGACTGTTTGTATATGTTTCTATTATTGTGCCTTAAAAGTCTTACAAGTAAAATGGAAATATGGAAATAGATAGATAGATATATATGTAAAGATCCACTTTTTTTTTCAGTTTGGGACCACATAGAACATAAACTTGAGGCCAAAATTTTCCATGATTACCGTAATTTCTTAGCCTATGAGAAAGTAAAAAGGCTAATATTTATAATCAATATTATTCTAAATAATGTTTAGTTCATTAAAATAAGATAGTCTAAAAACAAAAATAGGTCTGTATTCATTTATATAGATTTACTATCATTAATTAATGTCCATATTTTTGGGTTTGGATTATACTCTAATTTGTTTGAACACAATAATATGAACTATTTATTCACTTTGAACAGTTAGTAAGACGAGGTGCTTGGAAAATATAAAAACATTTTCAATTAATGGGTTAAAAAATTAATATTCATTTATGTGCCCATCATGCGCAACTAATATATTTTAATAATGGGTTTGAATCCATAAGTATTTTTCTGCTCCTACGGTAAACTTTAGGCCTCAACCTAAACTACAATACCTACTACCTTTCAAAGGGGTGGGGGTTGAACTAAGCAAAGAGAAAGGAAAGGAACAATAAGTGCACTGATCTCACAACCCAGCTCTCTTGCGTGTGCGTGCACACACACACACACACACACACACACAAGAATATCTCAGCCCATGGACGTTTTAAAATTACACGAGGTCTATGGGTTTCTGTTTGACTATTCTAGCACCTTAAATATCGATGCTTAAATTGTACGCCTACTACTCTCAGGTGAATACATTGATTCCTATTCCTGATTTAAAATATTGGGAACATAACTTTAAAGCTTGTCAATATTGGAATAAATGGTTTGTCGTATGAGAAACATATACCTTTGAAGAAGTTTGGACAAATTTCCAAAAAATTTCATTTTGATGACAATTTATCACACACTGTTAAAACATACTATATCAAATTTGGCCTTAGATAATTATATTGTTTAAATTATTCTTAATATTTCTAATAAAAAGCCATTAATACTTGCTTTAGTTTAGTTTTAAGTAAATTAATTGCATAAAAATATGTTTTTGGAAGGAATATAAAAAAAATGGCTGCTAGAACCACGCAAATAGCTATGTAAACGCATGCCAATGAAAGGGTTAGCAAACAAGTCACTATTTTCCTTATATCAAAAGACATAAATACAATTCCAACCACCAATGGTGACACTTCTCTTGTATTGTTTTATGCATCATTAGTTATAAATGAATAACATTGATCTTATTTAACATTAATTTAGACATCATTCCAGTCATAGCCAAACATTTCAGCCAGCACAGCATCAGGGTGGATATGGCACAACAAAGGAGTCCTCATCAGAAGTGGTTCTTAAATTTGGAAATGACCTTGACATGTTGTTCCCAGAGAGAACACGCCACAAGAAAGGAATGGTGAGCTTGTTTAATGTTGATAAGTTAGTTCTAGGCCCACTTGTTTCAGAAAGATAAATTTATTTTACTTGTTTTAGTAGGGAATATAGTTAAATATTGCATACTCAACATTATTACTATTTTTTATTTCTTTAAACTAATGTATTGTAATAAAATAACTTTTGGGATTTTGTAAGTAAGGTAAGATAATTAAAATGTAAGGAATTAAAAAAAAAATAAGTCATAAAGGACTACTTGCCATTCATACTGGCAAAATACTCACTAAGACTTAATTCCCAACCTGAGCTCAAAGAATGGTTAGGAAATTTATTTAATGGGATTGGATGCAAATATACAATACAGGGTGTCACAGAAATTCGCGGATATGGACTGTACCACACAATTCTGTACCCCAAACTAAGTAGAACATAGGCTCTGGTAAAAATACGTTAGGCTCTCAGTTCCTGAGAAAAACTACATGGAAGCTCTGAAAATATTAGAAGAAAGAAGCTATATGCCTTATGAGTCGGTGTTAAGTCATGGGGCTAGATAAAGAGTTGAGCCCAGGAGTGTCAAATAGACCATGGAGTACACACACGTAGAGTACTGGGACATGGCAAAGCCAAGCTAGACCTGCGGCACGATTGTACGTCGATCGCTATCCCAACAAACGGCACCCAAGTGTAAATGTGTTTTGCCAGTTGGAGTTGCATTGCCAGGAGACTAGTCAAATAGGACCAGCACAGTACTTGGATGCAGGACAGCCACGGATCTTGAGGATTCTATACTAACTGTTGCCCAACAGGCACACAGTACACGTGACATTGTGTGGCCTATGAACGTATCAAAATAGGTGGTATCCCAGGCTCTGCTTGATGAGGGCTACCATCCCTACCATTACACCCCAACGCAGATTCTGCTGCCATCTTCCTCGCCGTGTACTTTTCTGCAACAACATGAGGTGGATCTGGATTTCGTCAGTCGCATTCTGTGGACTGATGAAGCGTGTTTCACATGTAATTGTATGACTAACTCTCACAATAGCAGCCTGTGGGCACCTGCTAACCCGAACACCACTCGAGTTCGTGCCTACCAACAACGATTCAGCATCACTCTATGAGCTGGTATTGTTGGGGCTATGCTTGTAGGCCCCTATTTGCTACCGGAGTGGCTGAGTTCACAGTATTGCTGTTATGTTATTGCCACCATCTTATTTCGCCTGCTCGGAAACATCCCTTGCCTGTGCGCCAGGATATTTGGTTTCATTGTGACGGTGCCCCAGCTCACCATGCAGCAATAGTGTGCTGACTGCTACACGATACCTACCCCTACAAGCATGTTGGGATCTGTGGGGTCACCTAAAATCATTGGCTTACTTACCAGACAACCTGCCGCAGTCAGCCAAGGACATCATCACATGGTTACATGCAGCTATCACCATGATTAATGTCCCCATCCAACGCCACTTGCACGCCACATGCATCAAACATGTGTAAAAATGTATTGCTAAGCGCAGAGCAGACTCTGTCTACAATATTAGAGTAGATGTAACGTGCTGCGCTTTAAGTGAAATAAAGTATTTTTCTGTACTTTCACATCATTTTTCTCTAAAACTAAGGGCCTAACGCATTTTTACCAAAGAGTATTTTATATTTTATATTTAGCTTAGGCCAGAGAATTTTTGGAAAACCTGTTAATCTCTTTAAAGAACACATTCATCAAGTATGAATGAATCAACTTGTTAGTAAAAACCAAAAATGTTTTAACCTGACAAACCTAATAAAGGTATTAGATCAGAAAAATATATCTCACAATAGCTACTTAAAACCCACTTAGGTTGTCGAAAGGTCAAAGACAGGAATTGGCATCCAGTCAATCGCATAAGAAACTACATCGTAATTAAAAGTCAATCTTTGCATCTTCTAAACTTGTATGTGTGTGTGTGTGTGTGTGTGTGTGTGTGTGTGTGTGTCTGTGTCTGCGCATGTGCACATGCTTACAGATAATTATTAAGAGTGGCCAAAATAACCTTGATTATTCTTAATTGGTAATGTTCCTATATTTGTATCTGAGTGGAGATGTGTCAACCAAGGCGTGAGAAAAATTCAAATTGTATATATGCCAGTTTAATTCTAGGTTTTACATCTATAGCAGATCTGAGTTTTTTTTATTTGTTTTTTCAAAGAGTAACTTTGTTTTAAAAATCTAACGGCATGAGCCTGCCCTTTTCCTGAGTAATCTTTGGCTTTTAGTGAAAACGTTTGCATCTACTGTAGTTTATATCAAAGTTTCATTTATGCTGGCTAAGAATAAAAACCCTTTCACCAATAGTGAGTTCGTGGAGGAGGACTTTACTGAAACTGCTGTATAATTATTTGCCTAATTAAAAATAAAAGAATATGAACTGCAATTATAAGTGTGCACTGAGATAGGTTTTTTGAAGCTCATGGCCACAGATTTAATTAAACAACCCAAGGTAGCTGTAAAATCCTTTGTATACTAACATTTTATAGATAGATCATATTATATGGTTGGTACATCTCAACAACTAAGCATATTTGTGCAAATGAGCAATTATTTTTCAAGTAAAGTGGAATATATGAAAATCACAATAATAGCCAGAACAGCTACACAATCAAATATTTTTGATAAACTCAAGAACTATCTATGATTGAGGGTATTTTGCCAATTTAAAAGTAAGCCAGTATAACCATAGATGGTCCTTGTGAATTAACAGTGTTTATTTCATTATATCAAAAAGGCTAACAATTTCTGTCATTTCTCAAGTTTCACTGTATAATCAATTCACTTTCAACCTCTTTGCAGAAGTTTCTTAACAATGGAAAATTTCATTAAAGTAGTTTTAAGAATTCTTCCAGCACCTGGAAATTATAAAATAGAGATTTTTCAGAAAATACTTTCTTAAAGCAATTAATATGATATACCCAGTTTTAGAGAATCCAGTATGACTAATATATTTGACATTCCTTCTTGATACCAAGGTTGGATGAACTAAATTTGGAACTGCATGGTAAATAAAAGAGAAAATCTTAAACATTTTTGTATTTCAAATCATTTTCTGGAAAACTTTTTATTTATTTCAAAAGTGAGGTTAATTATTTTATTACAAAATATTTGACCGAAAAACAACTCAAAAGCATCAAACTTCTAAAAGTCAAGTTTGCCCAATATTCACGAAGTTTGGAAAACTAAAACCAGTTGCATGGTTTATTTTAATTTATTTTTCTCCTTGGGTTGATAAAGACAGATCTTAGTAAAATCAAAAGAGTTGTGAATGGGTAAAAAGAATCTAAATTAAAAAAAAAAAAAAAAGGTGATCACAGGATGCTGAACATTTTGAAAGTCAATCTGGCCCCCAAAAGGTTGCCAATTTCCTTGTCTAAAGAATCACTCTCGCAATATACTGGCCTATCACTGTAATGGAGATCAGTGTTTGAATCCTGGGCAGGTGTACTAAAAATGGTTTTTTTCCTAAATAGCTTTCCACTCTTAGCTCAATAAAAATTCGGGTACACTTGCTCTAAATTCATCCTTCACTATTCTTGACACATTTTGAACATTAGTGTTTAACCCAAACAGGTAAGGAGATGCAGTGACCAAAAATTAATAGTTGACTAAAACAAATTGTACCTTTTCCTAACTATGGATCAATTTTAGTTATTATGAGTGATAGTATCCACATTTTTACTTGACAAAATTTCTATAAAATCACAACATTACTATATATTTTTATAATTAGATATAAAAATACTATAAATGTATAATATTTTAGAATAAGGACTGTTAAGATTATCAATATGGTAACGGTGAATTTGGAAGAAAATTTATTTTTAGAATCATTGCTAAAGTAGCAATATAACCAATATTTTTATACTTTTAAGATGATAGCTGTGGCAAAAAAAAATATTGTTTTTGCTATAAGCCATACAGCAATAAAAATTTATTTCACAATTTTATAAACACTCATTTATTAATTTCATATTTCTTTTCACGAGTTATGAGAGGTCAAATCTGCCATTCTATGCTTTTTATGAATCATTGTTAATGTTAACTAGTTGATGCATGGGGCTGAAGCTAATTCCATTTAGATATGCATATGAAGTGTACACAATGAAATAGTTATAGTATATAAAATATATTTTTTTTAGTTTACCAGCAATATTTAAATAGCGATAAAATTTAAAAAAATTAATTGTCCATAAATAATTTTCTCTTTATACTTCGATAATTAGATTTTATCTGATTTTTAGTACACATTGTCCTTATTTCGAATTGATGTGGTTTTTTCCTAGCCCAACTCAACTCGTTAATTGTATTAATGTGACCAAATTGATCAATAAAATTAAAGCTTTTAAATGTGTATATAAGGGTATTCTAAAAATTGAAAAATGACACCTGGACACGGGAATCGAACCCGGGACCTTCCCGTGTCCAGGTGTCATTTTTCAATTTTCAGAATATGATATCTAAGTGGTGTTATCCTCACTAAAATGCATTAACAATATTTTTGGCTATTTGTTTCATTCTATATAAGGGTGTTTAAGTGATCCAAAAAAATCATCACATCATGTTGACCAAATATTATATTTTTATGTTTAGTGATCTCCCCTCACTATGTTTTTTGATGTCAGAGGCCCACAGGTCCTTGACAAGGGAGCACTATGTCACTCCTCTCCGCTGAGGTCATCAGTAATATGCCATGTCACTCAATTCCAATGATAGCTTTTAAAGCTCTTTCTTTTACACAAGGGTAGCTTTGGAGATGGAGGGGGAAGCATAACAAGAAATCATACTTCTCTCACTACACCTAGGCTTATTTACAACTTTGATTTTTTTTTTCTCTTTAGCTCATACACAATGATTGATAATACAATACACATGACTTGTCAGAATTTAAAATGTTTCACCGTGATCATTTATTCAATTAAATGTCTGCAACTATGAGTTCACTTTGAATTTATCACTGAAAACAATTTGTAACAGCTTAAGCTTTTTCTTAGATATATTCCTTTAATACAATACAAATGTCTTGTCAGAATTTAAAATGTTTTACCCTAATCATTTACCAAGTGATCACAACTAAGAGATCACTAAAACAATTTGTAACAATTTTAGCTGGTGCAGCATAAACTGCCTGAAGCTTAATGTTAGCAGATGTGCTTACATGTTGATAGGTAGTGATAATCTGCTCAAAAGAATGTGTGTTAATCCAAATATACAGATATATTGTGAGTTGTTACCCAGGGCAAAGCACAATAATAACTTAGGAGTAGTAATTGATGGACATTTATCCTGGGGAAAACATGTCTTATCTTGTGTCAAAAATCATATTATTGTTTAAAGCATCTCTATAAATTCAAGCACATTTTACCAATTGACGTAAAATCAAACATATGTGAAACTTTGGTCCTGTTAAACCTTGACTACTCCTCAGAACTTATTATTGGCATGAATAAAAACTTAAAACATAAAATCCAAAAAATCCTGTCTCGGATTTCTTTTTAACTTAAAAATATATAATCATGTTAACAATTACCTAAATAAATTAAAGTGGCTCAATATGGAAAACTGATGTATTTTCACTTTTAGTTCATGGCTTTATAAAATTACTAGCTGCTGCCCGCGACTTGGATAAGGATTCATATCATAATATGGATATAATCACTTTTTGTTTGCATCCGTGTTTTAGTTGACTAATTTCAACAAAAACGTTTATTGTAACTTAACTATAATAATTACATATATTGTCTTGCGGACGTTTTTGTTCACATTAGTGAGAATATTCAATATGTATAGTATTTTTTTTATGTAATACCAATAGTTTTTGCAGCGCACGCGGAGAAAGCATATTTTTAGGCAATTTTTTATACCTTGTGTAAAACTATCGACATTTTTATGAGGAATAAATTAACTTTTCAAAATAAAATATAGCCTATGTTACTCGCTGATAACGTAGCTTTATATTGCTGAAATAATTTTTAAAATCGGTCCAGTAGTTTTTGAGTTTATCCATTACAAACAAAAAAACAAAAAATCAAATCTTTCCTCTTTATAATATTAGTGTAGATTGAATCAAAATGCCCATCTTATCACTACTCAGAAGTGACCAAAATATCTTCCATACATAAAACATGAAATAAAGCTTCTCAGCAAGTACCCAAACATCGAACAAAAAACTTTGAAAAATCATTTACCTTCCAGGCGGCTAGGGTTTGGAATGCTTTACCATCAGATTTTAAACGTTTAACACCTGTTAATACTTTCAGAAAAAGGCGGAAGAATCATTTGCTGGGCAACCAAAATTTATAAAATTGAGCATCACACGTCTAAACAAAACTATAGTCAAAATAGTAGGCTATTAACAATTAAGTTTTGATATTTAGTCTCAATATTTGTACCGCTCAAAACTCTTGTAATATTTAGAGTAACATTAGCATAAGTAACTCTTGGATTGTAAGACCAGCCATAAGCTTAAATTTGTAGAGTATAAATAAAAAAATAAAAAAATTGATGGAAAGAGTGGGGATCAAATCTCGGCTGGGTGTATTGAGGATGTTTCTTCCTAAATCGTTGTCCACCTTTTCTCCACTCATATGCAGATACATTTCCTTTCAAATTCTATCTTTTTTATTACTATTAAATTTGAAGGTAATATATAAACTAATGATGATAATATTCCCTTTTAATCTCCGGTATAGTTGTGCTATCTGCCAACCAATAGGAAAAAAAAAACTTTTGAATTTACAAAAATGAAATAACATGAGTCACAAGCTACCAGGTATTTCTGGTCTCAATAATAATGCTGAATAGCAACACCACATTAAATTTACTTGATCAAACCCAATTATTATTTTAAAATTGTGGTAGTTGCATTTTCATACTATTCTTGTGGAATAGCTTCCATGCTTTGATGAACATTTAACACTACTAATCAATTTAATCCAGTGGTTCCCAACCTTTTTCATTGAGAAATCTCAAAAAAGATTGGTTTTATAATCTCTTTTTATTTTATACAAAAATCACTGGCAGCAAAATGCTACAAAAAAAAAAATGAAAATCATTATTATAGAATGGACTGTTTTATTTACACCATTTCTTGAATATTGAGTTTAATGTTTGACACAGCACATCACAAATCACTTTCCACTTCAAGTTGACAAAACTCTTTAGTTTTTATGAGATTCAGAGTTGAAAATTTGGTGGTATTGCACGTGGTCTACAATGGTAACTGAGGGGAAGAGAAGGGAGAATAATTGGAGAGGGGGGGGGGGGGCGACAAATGTAAGGTTTGCAGGCTTTAAAATAAACATAGTGTTGTCATTAACACAAGAAAATATAGCTTTTCTTTTAGAAAAAGTATTGAAATAAAAAAATTCTTCAATTCTTAGATGATTTTTAGCATGGTTTCCTTTCGTATTTGTTCCTTGGGGCCCCCCGGAAGTTATACACGCCCCCAGGTTGGGAACCTCTGATTTAATTGGTCCTCAATATTTTTTTATAACAAGTGTGTTTTACCTTTCTTAGGCTATAACCATATTAACAGTAGATCTATAGAGACAACCACAATCACGGTTTATTAACAGTAAGCTACAGATAATCAAAAGCAAGATTAAGATTATTGATTAGTGATTAAAAAAAAACCCAACTAAATATATACACAGCACGATTCTAGTCTGCAACCACTCGAATAACTCTTTGTGGTATATTTTTGAGTATAGGATACTAATATTGTTTACTGTTTACTATCATCTCTAACACTATGGCATATTTTCCACTGTAGACTAAGGTAGACGTTTCTAAAAATGACACTCTCCACTCTCTTTACTTAGAGCAAGGCCTGGGCTAGCAGAGAGGTACGATTTTGTTAGAAAAATACTTAAGAAAATAAAACATGTTTTTTTCTTAATGATTATATTTTATTATGTTATTAATTTTATTTAATAGACATGTATAGTATTATTTAAAAGTGACAGCCGCGTTTCACATGACTTGCTCTGTGTGTGTGTGTTTGTGTGTGTGCGTGCGCGCGCATCCGTGCAGCTTTGCCCCCATCCCAACCAATCCACACCTGTAAACGTATTAAAAAAGTATTTACTGGATTTTATTAGATTTTAGTAATGGTCTTATATTATAAATAGGCTATTTGTTCATATGAAATCATTACTATAAGACATTACAAGTATCTAAGTTCTGTAAGCTACAATAGTACTAGGATTAGATATATCTAAATTAGAAAACAAATAAAACTTGATTTCCTTAATATTCACCCTAGTAAAATAAATTTACAATAAAATATGGATTTATATTTCACACCCAGTTAACAATTTTCCTAAGACAATACTTAATATTTTTGAAAATACCAGTACTTATCACTTCAGTGTTATTATTATAATAAGATATAGGCCTATATGTTAATTTAATGGGAGCCTGATTCCATAGACCATGTGACCACTGGTACGAGTAACTTTTAGAATTAGAAATATAAAGCGTGACATATGCACTTCAAAAAACCTTATAGGAGCCTATTATTTTCTTTAAAACTTACATCCACTGTGAACCTGAAGCCTTAGACTGCGTTACCACCGATTTGTGTGGCTTAAAAAACAAGACATTGAAAGAGGAAACTCAACATACTTGAAATAGCCTTAGTTTGTAGTTTGTGTGTAAACTTGTATTAAGGAGAACCTGCATATTTGTACCTTAGGTGTATTTTGAATCTTGTAATTAGTTGTTTTTTTAATCCTTTGAGTGCTAACGTCACTCAGAGTGATGTGCAAAATATTTGCTAAAATTGCCAAAGTCACTCACAGCAATCCCAAGCTTTCAAGCTCTTAGTTCAGTACTGAGCCACAAAATACCAGAAAGCTTACAAACGACAAGTGGCCGAACATAAGAAGGGTAATTTTTTAATAAATAAACGCAGCACTATAGGCCTAGAGAAAATGGAAAAGCACTTTAGTGGGAAAATAATCCCAAATAGATCAAGCCATGATTCAAGTTAAAGTCTGAGAGTCAGATCAAAGACCAACACTGTGTAGCTGAGCTATATTTGTCATTGACAAATGTCTAAAATGGAAAATTATTTTTCTGGCTCCCTAATCTATATTCTTTAAATCAAGCGGATGTTTACAATAAATAAATATAAAACTTGTATCTGTGGTTGTGTGGTCTAACACATCATTCTCATGTTAGTCTGGATTTTCTAGGACAGGGAGATCGAGGTTCGAATCATGAACAGTTGTACTGAGATTTTTTTTTTCTTCATAATTGATTTTCCACTCTTTTTCTCCATGCAAAATGGATACATTTCCTCTAAAATTCTGCCATCTTATCTATATTCCATTAGTGTATGTGAGTACATAACCCAAACAGGTTCTTAGTCATGGGGGAAAATATGAATTAAATTTCTACACTCACTTTCTGATATAAACAATGTAGGTAATTGGCAACAAACAAAGAATAAATGGTATCATATTCATTTTTCTTTGGCTTTATATACAAAGATAAGAGCTAGCCAGGGCCACCTGGCCTCCCTCAGACTCTGAAAAGCTTTATTCTAAAACTACCTTTATAAAGTTTATCTGAATTAAAAGTAAAATTTAAAATATCCCTCACGTACTTGTGTGTTTTAATAATTGTTTTGAAATTGGCAAATTTAAAACAAATAATAAACAAATCATATAACATGATTGTGAATTTTGAAACATTCCCTTTCTATTTTTTTAAATCCATAACTCTTTCCAGCCTCTGGCCTGGGTCAGTTTTCTATTCAAGTCATATATTTTCCACTATAGCTTCATATGCCATATAATCTAACTTAGAACAGGCACAACATCCAGGCCCCGCCCGTTAATTCATCACTGTGAAAGGATTTCACCAATGATAAATGTTTCGTCCATGCCGAGAATCTAACCTCGGGACCCTTAGCTCAGTAGACGGACATGTCACCGACTGAGCTAGGGTGTCATAATAAAACATTCACTCTATCTCAATATCTGTACATAGATTTTGCAGATGTTAATCATTAATCATTCTTTGTGTGGATTGAATTTGCTTCAAATTTGATCGAAAAGTTATTTTCTAGTGCCATACCTCATTAATAAATGTTAAGATGCTTTTTCTAATTGTGATGTTCTTTGTTAATTTTTAATCTAAAGATATTTTACCAGGGATAGAATTTGCTACACAATCAAGATCATTAAATATGTTCAATGTCCTAAGGTAGTTAAAATGTATTACTTGCTTTTGATATGAGATAAGTTGAACCATTTTTCTTCATCTTGTTATTTATTAAACTATTAAAGTATGTAAGAAATAAAGTGAATTAAGTGGGGCTATCAAACTTGATTCTTCGATACCTCAATACCCTTGATTCCTACCGGTATCGAAATAATCCAGTATCAATCTTAACATTATGATTCCCGCTACTTCGATTCTTAGCTCTCAATAAAACTGGCAACTGAACAAAACTGTAACATTCAGAATAGATAATAATCGATTATCTCTCATATTATTTTAGTTGATGTTTCACTCAAATTCCGGCAGATTGTAAATACACTGTATTGACCAGAATATATTACAACCCTGGATATAATACATTTTGAGGTGCTACGTGAGAAATAAATGGTCTCGAATATAATACGACCTGACATTGACAGTATCATGAGGTTAAAACTTAACAACATTGACACACTTTTAGTCAAAGTTAAGTGAGACTGTCAGAATACATTAATCGATTCCAAACAGACAATTGATATATAATACTGTAACAAGATTAGAGTCTGGCAGCGGGACCGGCCTGTTCTCGTTGTTGTCCCTTGTATCTGCGCTCCTTGTTATCTCTGTCTCCCTCCTTGTCTGGCGGGTGGGCGGCGACCTTCTCGCTTGACTGGAGGATCAGAGGGGCCGAAGGGGTATGGGGGGGGAGGACGGAGACAAGTCTAGAGGGGTCTAGATCCTTTTTATTCTAGAAGTGGAGGATTCCAGACCCTCAGCTCTCACCACCCCTATAAATACAAGCTCAGCGGTAGCCTCAAGGCAGTTCTTGGCTCGCGACTGAAGAGTCCGGGAGTTCGTGTGGCGCGTGCCGCGGTAGTGTGTACGGCATGGGAGTGGACCGGCGTGTCCAGTGAGCGGACCTGCGTGTCCAGTGAGCGGACC
>CABFVX010000959.1:8084-40994 GCA_902151425.1 Timema shepardi
CTCCCTCTTCCTATTAAAGTTAGACTGTACCTTCCTAACGCGTTTTCCCTATAGCTCCCTCTTCCTATTAAAGTTAGACTGTACCTTCCTAACGTGTTTTCCCTATATCTCCCTCTTCCTATTAAAGTTAGAATGTACCTTCCTAACGTGTTTTCCTTATAGCTCTCTCTTCCTACTAAAGTTAGACTGTACCTTCCTAACTCGTTCTCCCTATAGCTTCCTCTGCCGGTCTAATTATTGCCTCTTGCGGTTTGCAAGATTCTCTGGTCGTAATCGCGTCCGTCCGTTTGAAAAAGCGCGAGATGAAGTGGTTTATCGGTAACGGACTCCGCTAGTCTCGGCGTGGTGCAGTTCGTGACCGGTGGATGGATTTCGATTGCATCAGGACCGAGTCGGGAGGTTTGGAATGTGCCATCGAGTTTCGTGAGTTTCAAGTTTGGTTTAGAACTGGTTTATGCCTTATTCACCTGCTTCACGTAACTTGTGTAGTTTTAAACTGGATTAGGCCTTATTCGTCCGCTTCGCGTAACTCGTGTAGTTTTAAACTGGATTAGGCCTTATTCGTCCGCTTCACGTAACTCGTGTAATTTTTCTCCTTAATGTATTTTCGAAATTTTATTGATTCGCCCCCTTCCTAACTTTTTTTTTTGTATTTCATCCTTTACTTATAACCCCTATCTATAGAAAACCTAATTAACTAATTAATAGTTTAAACAAATTCGATAAAGGGGAAAACGACAACTGGGACACTAGCTCGATTTTCGATTTCCGTTTCCGGGTCATTTTTCACTATATATATATATATATATATATATGGAGGTACTCGCCTCGGTGGCGTAGTTAACTAACGCGTAAGTTTTGTGTTGAACTTGACTGCCGAGGATGGGGAGACCGAGGTTCGAATATTCGGTCGAGTGAACTGGGAGTGGTTTTTCCTAAATGGTTTTCCACTCTCCCTCCACGCAAATGCGAGTTCACGTCTTCTAAAATTTAACCTTCCCAATTCATAAACCAATTAGCCTAATTTGTACTTAAGCGTATAGCCCGGACGGGTAGTAAGACGTGGTGCTTAAAAAAATATATGGATGTCAGTGAAAAGACAAGAACTAAAGTGAAAGTGTTTTGATATCCTACAACTTTTAGTCTTTATGAGAAATAAATTGCTTGTCATAAGTAAAACAACCATGTAAAATAATAGTTTGTATATACTATTTTTATGTGTCTAATAACTAGTTGTTCTATGAACAAAATACTTCGCTCCTTACGTTCAAAAAAATGCTTGGTTTATCATATTAGGTTATGTTAATAATAATAATATTTAGCACCGCTTCTTACTACCCGTTCGGGTTATACGCTGTAAGTACTAATTACTCTAATGGATTAGGAATTGGGAAGATTGAATTAGAGGAAGTGAACCCGCATGTGCGTGGAGCGGGAGTGGAAAACCATTTAGGAAAACCCACCCCCAGTTCACCCGACCGAGATTCGAGCCTCGATCTCCCAGTCCTCAGCGGTTGAGCTCAACACGACTAGCGCATTAGCCAACTACGCCACAGAGGCGGGTAAGGGACTATCAAGAATTATGTAATGTTATTATTGTTATTACAGTCTTTAAGATTTCTCTTTGGAATTTCAAGTTGATATTTTCCCTTGGTGATCGAGTTATATAAAAAACAAATTCAAAGCCCACGGATTTGGGGAGCTTCGCTCTTGCTTAGGTATTAGAGGGGGGGGGGAACAAGTTGGGGTGGGAAATTTTTGCTTGCACGCTTGTATAGTAGGCTCCCTGTATAGGTGATATATCAAATATTGTCAGAATGGAAAAAAACATAATCATGTGGTTTGGTTTATTGAACGAGTTATGCGATGTCTACGTTTTAACTCCACCGATTTGCATTTGCCTGTCTTTAGTGGATATGTCTCACGATAACTTTTGAACGCATTAACCGATTTAATTCAACCTAGGCATTGTTGTTCTTTATACCTTTTACACAAATCAAATTCTTTGGAGAAAAAAAATCGAACAAAGGGTTTGGTAGAAATCAACCCTTATATTTATTTTAAAAAAACCACATGGCTTTTATCTTTAATTATTACATGTACTTATCTTTAAGGGGGTTTCCTAATATATAATACGGCTAAAAATTGGTACATAGATGTAAGAACAATAAACATAAATTAAGCTTTTTAGTTAATTTATTTGTCTGTTGGGGAGTGGTCAGTCAAATAGCTGAGAGGTCCGGCAAACGTAGTTTTCCCAGAGCCCCACATCTGCTAAAGGTAGCTCTTAACAAATGAATACTATATTAAATAGTACATAAATATATTCATGGAGAATAACCGTCGTTCACTTAGTTTTAAACTTAAATCTCGTCAAAACAAGGCTGTAGTCAAGAGGAGGGATTCGGGGGTTCGTACCCCCCGAATTTTTATGAACAAAATATATGTATTTATTTATGGTTCAAACCATATAAAAATTAAGGCACAAGTACAAATTAGGGGTCTGTGTTACTATAAAAAGCACTTCAGGTAGGTTCTAGAGGTGTTTAATATTTATAATTTTTTCCTAGCCTTCAGCAGACAGGAGGCTGTGTTACTATATAAAAAAAAGAGGGAGATTCTAGAGGTGTTTAAATATATAGATTTTTTCTAGCCTCCAGCATTTGGGGGATGTGCCCACGAAACACCCCCTCCCCCGCTTTCCGAAATTATTGGCTGGTTATGGCCTTGCGTCAAAATATGTAAAAAAAACACCTCCCAAGGTACTAGATTGATTGATTGATTAGAACTATAAATTTGAATCACTTGAAAAGAACTACTAAACTGAAAACCCTTTGAGCTGTTGCCATATTTAAATGGGTAACCAGATTTAAAAAAAAGCCATGTACAGTACACACGTTGTTTGGCCTAGCTGCAAATCACGTGGCCTGATGAAAAGAATGCGTGATAGCTTTTCTAACATCAAATAAGGTTTTTCCTATGAAAACTGGACTTTCGACATGGGTGCCCATAAATAGCCAATAAAGGAGGCTCCAGCCCCCTCCCCCCTTATCACGCTGCAATATTCACTTTCTTGTTTGTTAATTTTTATAAAAAAAATAAAACTGTGCATTCAGGATTTGAATTCAATTTTTTACTAACAACTTTAAACAATCAATATCCGAATTAACAGATAACAATATTATAAAATGTAGATTTCTTCACATTCCTTCTTAAACAGCTTTCTTTTCATTTTGTTTTGTTTAATAAACTTGTGAAAAGTATGTTGTTTCTTTTCAATGGGTTTAATTACATCTAAATTTTATTTTTTATTAATTTTTCAGAAACTATTTTGCTGTTGCGATAGTTCGTTCTTGAAACTCATAATTATGTTCAGATTCTCTAAAATTTCTTCACACAAGGTAAAATTAGTGAAATTTTCTCGTGAGATGGGGTGGGGTTGGGGGGGGGGGCGTTGCCACACTCCCTGCGGATGAAATTCCCCCCATTTGGAAAAGCCACACGGGTGCCCTTGACTGTAGATCTAGCCTATCCCTGTAAACTGGTCAGTGTGGTGGGCTACAAGTTTTAAGAGGACCTGGTTCGATTCCAAGCTATATTAATGTTTATTATTTGTATACTGACTCTCCAAGGCCAAGCTATCCAATTGGTGATTATCTAGATGCTTATAATCCCAGATTCCTCACCTTTCCTTTCGTTAAGTCAGACCACGTGGTCGTTATTCCTGTACATTCCTATTCAATTTATTGTTACATTTAGTTATTTTTCATGGTTATTCTGTTTTAAAAGCTTTTGGTTTTTATTAAACATTAATAATGTTTCTTCTTGGATGAAAAATTATGTTTTTTCCCTTTAATTCAAATGTCTAAATTTTATCCATCCGAATAACCTTTATCACAAATAAATTCGGATTGTCGGTGTTTTACTGTAGGTAATTTTATATATATATTTGAGGTATTTAACGTGCACTTTCCAAACCGTCTGATTATATCAGCACACGAGAATTTCTACGAGCGCGAAAGGCCTACCGATTTTGCCAGAAAATATATTTTCACTAACTATCCAGGGATATTATACATATAACAATCGACACGGGAACGACAGGTTTACTTACCTTCCGAAGGAAGTTGTGCTACGGATTTTTACCTTTCAACAAATATTCGTTGACCCCAGCTGGGTTTGAACCCACGATTATCGGGTCCTGAGGCGAGCACTTTACCCCAATATCACTGACGTCGACGGTAGGTATAAGTTGCTCGATTGATTTTCCACACCGGTGGTTAAACGGACAAAGGCGTGTATCTCGTATTGCCTGTTTTGATGGTGATAATGGTAGGTCAGGGTTCCAATCCTAGTGGGATACATTTAAAGTAATTTTCCCTAAATAGGTTATCAGTCACTTTCAATTCAAATTCTGGGTACATTTTCTCAAAATCCTACCTTCTCTATCTTTAACCTGCTATCATAGTTTAATACGGATAGTCAGGATGGAAAGTAAAAGCGTAGACCAAAAATAAAAAAGGAACCTTTTTGTTTAGTACAGACAAGCTATAAAATAAATGGTACAGTGCACCACAAGAGATGATATATTAAACAAAATAATATAGGCCTATATTGTAGCAGAAACATAATGGAAAAAATTATTACAGTCCACCAAAGAGCATAAACACAATTACAGAAACATACTGAGAAAAGAGGAACATATTGGGGTCATCTAAGAGCATAGCTATCAATTAATTCCCTCATTCTCCAGACCTCAATTTAAAAAATATATATATGTGCTCATAGCTTGGAATCTATTAGTTCTATAGAAATATATTTTAAATTAAGTTTTTTTTGTTTTTTTAAGAGCCCTACAGCTTTGCAATGACACTTTGTTTCATATCTCAAAGATTTGTGGAGACATGTTCAAAATTGGAGAGATAACCTTTTTTTGCAAAGTACCTTCTTAGGTCATTTTTAATGAAAAACTAGATGCACCCTTTCTTCTTTAATGTTAATTAGGGTGCAGATTCAAATTTTAATCAAAATCGTTTGGGCCAAAAATTGATTTTTTTTCTCTTCTCATTCCCAAATAAATTATCCTAAATTGTAAGGTTGAATATATTATCCATAAAACCCCTGTTGAGAACCTTATAAAAACTCCAGATACCAAGTTTTAGCCCAACTAGTAAACAGTTTTCGGCTCTAGGCTGAGATAAAGACATACACAAATAACAGAAACAACTAATTTTTCAGATTCAGGTGGTCATGAAGCGTCGCCATCCCTCAAATTCTTAAATTATATATTTTTTGCTGAACACTACATATTTCCTCTATCTTATGGTTGGCGAGAATATAGAAATACATCAACTTATGTCTTGTATAGGTTTTAGAATAAAATATCTCTTTTTGCTTTAAAGCTTTGTGTTTACTTTGAAATTAAGAATTAAAAATGAATGGCATGAAAACGTCTGTTTTAGTTTATATTTATGAAATCCACTATGTTCCTCAGACTGTTGAGTGATTTTATTCTCACAGCCGAAAACTCAGAGCTGCATTCATCCCCAGGCCTTGGTTGCTTGCGGTGACAGGATGATCTATAACAGGACAGGTTCATCTCGTTTATTTTGTTTCATACTCGTGTGTGGTTGTTTCTAATACATTCATTGTAATACATTGTAATACATTCTAATACATTCATTCTAATCTTAATTAAATTATGTAAAAAAATAAGACCTGAATGAAAATTTTACCGCTTTTTTGAGGTACATGGGGGTTTACGCATGTATATTAATTAAACTAATGTGTTGGCTTGAGGAAGATAAAGTTTAAAAAAATGTATACACATTTGCTTGAAGGAAGCTTGGGAAACCAATTGGGGGGGGATTACTATCAATAGGCTCGGCCGGGATTTGAGCCCCAAAATCCTCATCCAAGCCAAACCAGATTAAATAACTTTGACATATAAACTGTGTGGCCGTCGGTATGATTCAATTTTATCTCTTACTCTCCCTCCACACAAATGTGGGTATACTTCCTTTAAATATAATCTTCCTCATCCCTCAAAGCCATTAGCTTAATTAGTATAAAAGAGTATAGCCTTAAAAGGTAGTAGGACGCTGTGCTAGGAAAAAAAACAAAAAAACCCATAATAATCGATTGAAGTTAAACTAAGGTGTCAGACAATATTTTAAACCAGTAGTTCCCAAAGTGTTTAAGGTCATCACCCCCTTGGTTCCATAAACTCATCCCAAGTTCCCCTACCTTACTCTTTAAAAAACATTCAGAGTAGTGGTTTAGAAGACCAACTAAGGAAGATAACACAATAAAATGTATAACATTACATTTAATGACACATCAATTCAAATTCCAACTAAAGATTTTTAGTATAATTAATTTAGAAAAATCATTGGATTTAAAAATTCAAAACAATAACATTTAATGACAAAATCATTCAAATTCCAATTAAAGCTTTTTAGGATAGTTAATTTAGCATTATTGATGGATTTAAAAATTAAAAACAATAACATTTTATGACACAATTATTCAAATTCTAATTAGATTATATAGTTTAATTAATTTAACAAAATTGATAGATTCACTCTGTGATACCGACTTTTCAAAGTCTGATGGTTACATATCGTCTTTTAAGTCTTTTAAATACCACTTTTAGTAACTACTTCACTGTTCAATATATTATTAAAGAAATGCATGGGCTTGATGAAGGAATTACAGTTTCCCAAAGTTATTTAGCAGGAGTATAATATCACCACCACCTCTAGCAGTCCTCCTGCAGCCCCCATGACTCTTAGCTACACCTCTTAGATAATCTCCTGAGTGGCGGCACAGAACACTTTGGTAACCACTGTGTTTAAACTATCACTACACAGGAGTAAAATTTTGTCTTCAATATTGATTTAGGGATGTAAATACAACTACAGGGTGTCTACCATCCGGGAAAATCAGGGAAAACGGGAATTTGAAGTGATCGGGAAAAAACGGGAATAAGTCGGGAAATTTGGTAAATCACAATAAAAATCCGGGAAAATGATATTTTACTCAAAATATGAAATACAAGAATCAGTAAATTATCTGATGTTTTTGCTTGTAGCTGTGTAATATATTTTTAATTCCTAGTAAACAATTTTGATTCAAAATTATTATAAAAAAATAATATAAAAACGAGGGAGGAGGGAGGGGGGGGGCGAGTTAAAAGGATGTGACATACTTTTTTTAGTCGGGAATTTTAGGAAATGATCAGGGGAAATCAGGGAAAAGGTCGCGGATTTCATTGGTCAAGTTTAGTAGACACCATGAACTAACTTTGAAAGAAATGTTTAAAAATACTCTAGTAATGGATTATAATTGTCAGAAATTGCAGAGGTGAATATTTTCTTAACAAAATTGTATAAACAAAAGTTTTACAAAATGCGGTAATAATAACTGTTGCTTGTTCCAGCTGAGCCGGAGCCCATGGGTTGCGTGGAGATCATCGCTACACTGGGCTCCATTCTTATTTTGATCTTCACCTTCCCGTTCTCACTATGCTTCAGCTTCAAGGTTAGATACTGCTTCACTCACATTTTATTTTTGCTATCAGTCATCTGGACTTGTGAAGATGTCTATGTTTTTATTACCCAACTCCAGACTATGCTATTCAATCCTTTATGTTGATTGAATGGGTATATATTACACAAAATGCGGGTACATTTCCTCTGAATTATATATTCTTCATCCATACCTACTAATTAGTGTAAATATGGGGTTAGCCCAATGGAGTACTAAGACCCAAGTGCACAAAAAAGTAAATTTAAAAATTTTTCTAAGGGCATGGGCAATCTATACACTACCACCAGTTGAATTATCGAGTCTTGCTTTGCTAAGTTATCTTATTTAAATAATGTTCCTTAAATTAATGTGGGGTGTCGGTAAGTACTTTCCCACACGTTCACTGGGCTAAGAGCATTACATTATAACCTCATCTCTGGCTCTTTGCCCTAAATTATAACTTCAGCACTGGCTCTTTAACCTAAACTACTACCAGCACTATCTCTTTGACTTAATTATAACTTAAGCAATGGATTTTTGATCTAAATTATAACTTCTGCATTGTATCTTTAACCTAAACTGTAACCATCACTTGGTTCTTTGACCTAATTTATATTCAACACTGGCTCTTTGAACTAAATTATATTCAGCACTGGCTCTTTGACCTAAATTATAGCCATAACTGGCTTTTTTACCTAAATTTAAAATTTAGCATTGGCTCTTTGACCTAAATTATAGCTTTAGCACTGTCTTTCATTTACTTACCACCATATATAAACCAAAACATGATTAAAATCCCAACCTCATCATCAGCAACCAACAATGAGCCTGACTTTTAGACCACATGACCACCAATGTGAGTCACTGTCAAATTATCTTTAACTACAACTAAAAATACTTTTGTCATAAACATAACAGCAGATATTGTTTGGAATAATTATATCACTTTGTTTGTTTGTTTATATATATATCTGTAGTTGATAAGAATAATCAATATATTGAGGGACAATAGAAATGTCAAGTATCAAAGTCCCCATATTCATTAAAATATAGGGGATCAAGAATTTTGTTTCTTCTCAGAAATGTTGAAACAGTTTAGTTTGAATCTTAATATCTCTTGCAACTTTTATTTGGGAAGCATTGTTCCAAATTTAATTTGATAATGTTAGAAAACGTTACATTCCAGATAATTGGTAAAGAAAGTGTAATAATGCTATGTTCTTAACCACTGTGTCCTTATTTGACCAACTTTATACATAAGCTCTGCTCCACATACATGATAAGGTTTTCATTCTTGACCAATAACTAATAAGTGTTCTACTGAGTGATGAGAACAATTTCCACAACATAGGTATGCATTATCAAGCATATTAGAGGCTATCTTATAAACCAAAAAAGTGGCCATGCATCCTAATCTTTATATTTAATACTCTATACTTAGTTTCTCTTTTTATTTTTATTGTATCTATATTCACTTGGAGAGTTGAACTTTTTTTATAGATTAAAACGTTACTAGCTTTATTCCTTTGCACATTTTCACCTATTTGTCATGGGAAGTATTTTTTGGCTCTCACTTTTTATAGCAGTTGTCAATTTTAACGATTGGAAGCTAAATATAATTACAGGTTGTCACTGTTAGCTACTCTACAGCAAATATTTGTTTATATTATTTATAATTTTCCTCAATGTTCATATAAGGAATAGCTACACACTTACGACTACTACATGTCCTACCCAATTACTAACACACACTTGCGCCACCTATTGCTCTTGTGTGTCTCCCAGGTGGTGCAGGAATATGAGAGAGCCGTTATCTTCAGGCTCGGCCGACTTCGTAAGGGCGGAGCTCGAGGCCCAGGGATATTCTTTGTGCTGCCATGCATAGACACCTACTGCAAGGTGGACCTCAGAACTGTGTCCTTTGACGTTCCACCCCAAGAGGTCAGTAGCTGTACAAACTGAATAATGGATGATTCTGATGGTTAATATAATTGAATGGATGTATAGGGAGAACATGTGGCAGATAGTTTTGTCTGTTTATCGTGTTAATAACACTGTTTTCATCCTTTAGTTACTAGGCCTATAAATTAACACACATTTGATTTAATTCCTATATACATTTTATTTCTTATTAAAGTAAATTTAATTTAGTAAGGAGCTGCTCAAATGTTGAGACACAGTAGACATGTTTTTTCAGCATATCTTTGGAGAAACCTCCCTACAGCTCGACCTAGTTCACTCTCCCTGTAATTCGAATGTGACTGGTTATCCATCTCTGATGTAAGGTTATATAAAGGGCTGTGATAGAGGTATTATGGAAGGGGAAGACAACACAAATATGTACCACACTTTACCTTGCATACTCTTTGTTAAGTTATAAAGTAGACCACACGTTTCTCAGCATGGTCGGTATTCTCCTGGTGAATCTTTGAAGTAGACAACATGCTTTTCAGTGTGGTATATGGGCTTTAATATTTGAAATAAACCAAATTAATCATGGTGCTACACTGTAATAACCATGTTTAGTTTAAAATACAATAAGCCTATTAAAAAGTATTTTTCTTATTTAATTAAAACACAAACAACCATCAAATTATCAAGGGATATTTAACGTTTCATGTGGGAAGGTCATGGAGTATAGCACTTCAATATACATTGAAGGGAAGTAGGAAGTATGGATAATGGATTATTTTGGTGAGCTATACACATTGTAGTGACCTGTAATGGAAGGTTAATGAATATTTCTAATGGTTCATTAGAGAAAGAAGAAATAAAAGTGGCAATTAGTCAAGTTCTGACAACTTTAACAACCATGCAACACACTAATTCTTGACAATGCAAATAAACATAATAAATAACTAATATGTCACTTAAGGCCACATTACATGTAACGACTTCCCCTTGGGCTTCCTGAGATGGGCTTCCTCGTGGGGAAGTTACTGAAGGTCATTACCTATTACACTAGCAACTTCCCCATCATTTTCTCTAAGAGTAGGTTTACTGGTGAGTCGAGTCTTGCTGTCTGTTTGGTTAGTGACAAGATATCTGATAGTAAGGAAGAAAACACGGCATAGTTTTATAAAGGCCACTTACTTAGAAACTGCTTAGTGTGACAATGCAAATCAGTCATATTTAAGAAAAATGAACAATTATAAACCTACAAGTTGCCTCATAGCAACAAAAAAACAATTCCTGCAGTTATATACTCTGATAAGAGCCTGCAGGAAAACATGTGAGATCAGAGACTGCCGCATGCGCAATAGAATAACGTGAGAAACCCATCCTATTATTAGATGCATCAACTTCCCCATGGGCTTCTTGAAAATATCCCAACATTCGGATATTCATGGGGAAACCGATATGGTCTCTTCCTCACATGGTTTTGCTCCATTACACATACCAACTTCCCCGTGAGAAAGCCCATCTCAGGAAACCTATAGGGAAGTCGTTACTTGTAATGCGGCCTTAACATTGGTCAGAAGAGAGAATAATCATTTGTTGTTCTTTTTTTTAAAAATATTGCAGGCTATTAGTGACAACCTCTGGCCCACTCTAGCTTGATCTTACACTTATATTATTACACTTCTCCACACTTATATTTGATATTACAAGTCATCCTAAGTTTATTTATTATATTTTATACATTTATATATATTATGTATTGGTGTTGCCTATACTTGATTTAAACTGTGTTTTTTCATCTGTTAGTGATATCATTCAGATTTAAGATTCTCAGGCCTTGCAGTGAGTAAGAAAGCTAGTATGTTTATTCTTCTATTCTGAATGTGTTTAAATAGCAAGTAGGAGTTAGCACTGCACAGTTAGTTTGAAATTTGGTCTGGCTTGGAGCTAGTAACTCCTTTGTTAAGAGTGCTAATACACACTAGAAGGAGATTAGCACTTGTTAAAAGGGGACTATTACATATCAGGAGGGAAACAGAGAGGACTAACATGTATAAGCGTGCGCAAGGTGGGGCTGATTTGATTGCCATTTCGAAAACGAAGGGAATGATATTGACGCCTCCATCCTCTGAGAATATGTTTGAATTGTTTTTAACAATTACAATAAATTAGAAACAAAAAAGAATCAATGTCTTATTTTACAAGATTATTCTTTGATAAACAAACTTTATAAACAAACATATGTCAACTGAAAAGTACAATTTTCTTTTAACTATAGTGAATAATGTCATCTAAGCCCTTACCCATAGCCAGCCTTTGCTCGATGAACAGGACCATGAGGTATTGTAGCAGGTTCTCAAGCCTACATTAACCCTAACCTTGGAATATTCATCGACTCACTTTCTAAAAAAAATGTTAAGTACTTTCTTCTTTTGTCTCTCCAACTTTTCTTGCCTTTTGGGGGCTATTGGGGATGCCATGGCACTCATGCTGCACACACCTATGCTAACCTGTGCTATTGGTAGGGAATAAAGGATAGGATTATCAAATGTTAAGGGTAGACTCACACATACAGACTTACATCTGTTAGGAGGAAACTACTGCTTGTCAAGAAAGAGCTCGCACATGCTAAGAGGGGAGAAGTGTTAGGAGGGGACCTCCACATGCTAAGAGGGACTAACACATGTTTAAATGGCACCTGGAGGTGCTAAGAGGGAAATAGAAAATACATTACCAAATGAGCTTAAATAGGTTATGTATTTTTTAAATAGTCCTATTTTAACAAGCACCTCTTATGAAATATCAGTAATGTATGGAACTTAACCAGTTCCTCTTGTATCAATCACTCTACTAATTCAATAATTTTATCTTTTAAATTGCGATTTGAACTTCAAATACCTCACGGAAAATAGTCTAAGCTTCCATAAAACTCATTTTTTTAAATTGGTAAATAAGTTATTGAGTTTTGTATCTATGATTATCATAGCATTTCACTAGCATTTTGTTAAAAACATTTTTTTATGATTTTGTTGACCTAAAAGGCATTTATTACTTTTATCATATCTTTTCTTTGATCTGTTATGTGTTTATTAAACTATTAACTACTGTAAAAATCACCCTTACATACTACAGCATGGTCAATCTGGTTCACTACTTGATACAGGGAAATCTTCCTTTAACACTATTCAAAACATATTAAATAGAGCTAAGTCGAATCCTTCCACTAATTTATGAATCTGATTATTAATTTTAACTTTGAATTTCAAAGCCTAATCTTTTAACTATGAACATAAAAAAGAATAGGAATTAACATAATAATAATACACAATTAAAATAACAAATTTTGTTTGTGCTATAATAATATTATCATCATCATCATCATCATCATCATCATGTATTGCTACCCATTCAGGTTATACGTACTTACTCCACACATTGTTTTTGCTAAAATACACTCATTATATCATTTAAGTGTTAAATAAATGGTCTAAGGTCTGTTTGTTAAGTTTATCCTATTATTATGCTGGGGCTGAACCAGCAGTGCTAGATCCAAAACTGATTTCAGTTTAATTTAATATATATATATTTTTTTCACCTTGAATCCGATATTTTCTCAAATCTTTGAATTTCGAATATTCCAAGGAATTCTAGGTGTTCAAAGACACTAGGGTCCTATCCTTAATACGACATTATTTGACAAATGACACCTGGCCCCGGGAATCAAACTGGTATCTTTGGTTTAGCACGTCAATTATCTATATCTGATCTATCCAGGATTCATTTTGTCCTCAGGAATTCTCTGAATGACACTATACCGCTAGTACTAATATTAATTTCATCAACAATTTAATTCAACTGATATTTAAATCCAAGCTGGTCCAAGAGACAGGTATGACACTGATTGCTTGGTCCCATAATAGAGAGGATTATAAGTAAATTATTGATACTGCAACAGCAAATACTTTTTTTAATTAATTTAAATATGACAGAGTTCTTTTAACCATAATTTTAAGTCCATTATAAAGGTCTCTTGATTGTCTAACAGATAGTGCCACTTGCTCAAATTGAGCTAAAATTGGATGCTTCAGTTGGTATAGCGAATTTAAAAAGAAGTGAATGTTTTGAAGTGCCCATTTTCTGGTTTAAAATATTTAATCTGATCGGAAAAAAATTAAGAGGGATTATTTTAATGAGCTGCACCAGCTTTGAACTGGAAAGATAGTGAAAACTATATTTTAGAGAAAGAAAATAACCTGAGTATATCTTATCATGACTCAAACCTTAACCTTCAGAATAAAGTCATGCATGTCAGCACTTACCTAACTCAGACAAACTTGACTTAAGCTGTACAGTTAGAACCTGACCACGAGAAATTTTTTTTCTCATTTGCTCCCCCAAACCTTTAATTCAATAATGACATCTGCACTAGGGGTCACAATGACAAAGGCTTCAGTCTTGTATAGCCTGATTTGTCATTAATTGGTAAATAAGGGCTTAATTCCTGTCACAAGTACAGAAATGGTTTTTTTCTTCTAAATGGTTTCCCACTCTCCCGTCAAGCAAATATGGGTACATTTTGTTTATGCGCGACCTTCCTCATTGATACCCCATTAGTATAGATATGTGACCAGCCCTGATGTGTTGTAAGATGTAGGAACCATAATAACAAATAACAAAATTATGACTGTATCCCTCCTGATATTTACTAACATTGGTTTTCATGTCTTG
Source organism: Timema shepardi (assembly GCA_902151425.1). Classification (NCBI taxonomy): domain Eukaryota; kingdom Metazoa; phylum Arthropoda; class Insecta; order Phasmatodea; family Timematidae; genus Timema; species Timema shepardi. The sequence continues at coordinate 22,245 of CABFVX010000959.1, forward strand.
CATACTTAAAACCTATCTACTTATAACATTTTTATAGTCTAACCTACTTTTAAATTGTCTCCGAACCCTCAGAGAGAAGTGTTGTGATCGTAAAAAAATAATTTGAACTCGAGATTTTAATAAATGTTGACGTTTCATGACCTCCGAAACAAAAAAAGTTGTTTTTGTGATGCCACTTGTCTGTCTACCTATCTGTTTATTTTCCTGTCCGTCTATCTCTCTGTGTGTCTTTATGTCCGTCTGTCCATCTGTCTGATTGTCTGTGTTTCTGTATCCCATCCTAGAGCTGAAACCATTTTAGCGATCGATATAAAACATGGTTTTAAGAGTTTTCACAAGGTTCCTCAAAGTAGTTTTTGGAATTAGTTATCCAACCCTAATATTAAGGATAGTTTATTGGAGACCAAAAAATAGAAAACATAAAATTTTTCAAAGTCTGCTCTAACGATTTTGATCACATTTTGTATCTAGACATTATTTAACATTAAAAACAAAATGGAAATTCTCATTTACCCATAAACATGACTTTGAAGATACTTTACATGAGCAAAAATTTCTACTTTTGATCATCTCTCTACAAATATATCAGATACAAAATAACTTATCTTTGTAAAGCTGTAGTACCTTTAAAAAATAAAAATATATTTCAAATAAAAGATTTTTTTATTTTTTATAGTACTATAACTGTACAATGATAAGTTAATTATAAATTTTTTTGTGAATATCTTTTAAAATTAAATAATCGTTGTTGTGCTCTTTGAAAGAGACAGGTGTTCCTCTTTTCTAAGTGTTTCTGTCACAGTAGAGTGTCTCTGTGACAATGTACATTATTTTGTTTCACAAATCTAAGCTCTTTTTAGTAAATGTTTCTATTTTAAAATAAAAGAGATTGTAAGTGTTTTTTTACCCTTTTATTATTATTACTAGTCATGAATAGGCCCTACACTCATAAATACCATAGTATATAGTTTAATATACATACTATTTCTTTAATCTGAAATGCAAAACTTTTCATAGTTCGTGATGCATTTACTATCCTTTAAGATTACCTCTCATTTCAACCATACTTGAAGGACAGATACTTTTAACTACGACTAGCTCAAGGGTGGATCCAGGCCCAGTTGTCTGGGGTGGTAGAGGAGGGGAGGGGGGCTTTGAAAGAGTAGATTGGTTTTAATAAGACTCCATCAAATATAAATTGTAATAATTTTGCTGTTGAGGGAGGGGGAGGGGGGAATGGTTTTTTGTGAGGCTCCTTCAAGGATAATTCTAATAATTTTGATTAATAAAGATTTTAATTTATTATAATTTTAATAATAATATTGCCAGTTTAACAAAATAGTTGAAATTAACAATAATAATAATAATAATAATAATAATAATAATAATAAAGAGGACTTTAATAAAGAACACAATTTGGACTAACCAATTTGTAATTTTGATATAAAAATAATATAAAACAAAAAGTCGCCGTCTCAATAAATGTAATAAATATATACTGTACATGGGTCTAAAGTGTTTTAGTAATAAAAGAAAAAAATATATATTTTAATACTAAACTTAATAGTATAAATAATGTAAAATTTTAATTTTAATCAACTTGTTTTGCTCTAAAGCTAAGTTGAAAGAGCTGTTGCCTAATTTTGATTAGGTCGTGTAGGAGATAGGGTGAGTAAGGTGCTAGTCAGTCATTCTTTACAACTTTAAAGTAATGAATTTCAATATTTATGATTATTTTCTATGCAGGAGGTAACTATTGCACCCAACACCCCCTGGATCCGCCTAGTCTAGCCAGGGAAACTCGAAGAAATATATTACTTTTGATGCTAACGAGAACAAATTCATTGTGCTGTTTGTAAAAATGATTATATATTCTAACAAATTATTATAAAAAATTAAATCCACTTTTTTGAATATGTGAGATGAAAATGACATTAACAATTAAGTAAGATAAACACCTTTTTTTTTAAAATGATGACATTCAACGAAATACGATAAGTGTAATTTAGATACAATTATATTTAACTAGGACTGATTGCCGTTAATGAAATGATTTAAATATCTAATTACTATAGTTGTATTTGTAAACAAAATTAGATACAGGTTCATATTGCTTACACTGGCATCATACAAACTGGTTGATAAGCTGTAAAAAATATCTCGGAGGTTAGATGAGACATGTGGCCAACACGATTTGAAACAACTGGTTGATAAGTTCATGCTTAGGTGGACAAAGTGATAGCAAACTGGTCAACCAATTTGGGTGCCGGCAAACCAATTGACAGCACACTGGTTAACATGTGTGAAAAAAGTGGTCAACAGACACGTGACTGTCACTCACGTAAAAGCAATGTCAAACCTATGGTCGATGCGAGTAGGAGCATGTGATAAAGAGCCAATTGGTCAACAAACAATAAACAAATATTTGGAATGCTAGGGGGGTCAAGTATCTGACACTAGTAGGACCCACTGGTTGACTAACTCATGCATAGGAGGATAAAGTGATTGACATACGAATGGTCGACCAATTGGGGTGCATAAAATTAATCGGAAATAAACTGGTCGACAAGTGTGGACAAAGTGATCGACAGACAAGTAATCGACACACAGCAGTACTTAGACCAAGTTGTTGATAAGATTAGGACTATGTGGTAGACAGCCAACTGATCGACATAATATTAACAAATATTTGATAGACTAGGTAACTAGCAGCCATCGACAAATACATACATAGAAAAACAAAGTGATAGACAGCCAACTGGTCAACAAAAAAAACAACTGGTTGACAAACGTCGAGATGGATCCATATAATAGTGCACCACAAGTTAATACATTGCAAATAAAAAACTCTCTAAACCAAAAGTTAGGTGTTTTATTTTTGTATCCAGGTGTTTTTTTCCACTCTACATTGGTAGCTCGTGATATTAAAAAAAATATCACACATCTGTAGCTGACGATCTCCGCACGTCCATTATAAACTATGCCTAAAATATGAGTGAAGAACAACCCTGGACGATTCTTGGAACATTGGCGTACTAAGCTAAAGGTGCCGGGCTCAATTTCCATGTCCAGGTGTCATTTTTCAATATTCAGAATATAATATCCCTTCTGTTTAATGTAAAAATAAAAGTAATTAAATATTGGTAAATCCACCAATCGTATACATAATATACAATGAAAATGTAAACCAAATTATTGTAGAACAAGAGCAGAAAAGGTATGTTCTCTAACAAGAAAATACAAGGAATCCATATGAATATTAAAGTTATTATTTCTATTGCAATAAAATAATCAACAAGAATATACACAGTTTTATATCCATATCACTCACAAATAGCCTAGATATTACTTTATTTGGAAAGATTCTCACCTGAATTTTTTTGTTAATTGAATGTATTTAGAAGCTCTTTGGCGTTGTCATCTGGATTATTTTTTGAAAATTATATGCATGCATAATCTATTAGGAGTGCTTCTCTCCCAGCAAATGGTAGCCTACGCTCTAACTAGAATACAAAACTAAACAATGTCAAAGAATACTGGTAACAATAGACTGTTCAGCTTTCACACATTATATAGCTAACATCACACATGTAGTAGCTAACAGGCAAGAACAGTCTAAACTGTCAGATTATTACTACTCATATGTGTTTGTACCCCAATACTGTTCTCAGCTGATTTTGAAAAGTTTGCTAATGATATTTCCCCCCCTCATCATTCGTCGCCCTCCTGCCGCTGTCAATCAAAACACACTACCTGTGTTTATTCTCGACAGTACGACCTGGTTTAGCTGTATTTATTTCTGTGAAAATCACGTAGTTTCGGGCAATTTCCTCTCCAGTTTTGAAAATATGATAGTAACGATAGTATGAAAAACTTCAAATGAACCAGTATTTATTGCTAAATAAGGAGAGTTAAATTTAATTTCAAAATACAAAGTAGTTTTCTATTAGGAAATTTGTTTGTAAAAGAATGAGAAATTCTGCTGCCAATTTAATTTCATTATTTATGAATAAAAATTAATATTTTGGAAAATATGGTACAAACCGTGCTTAAAATATATTTATCATATAATGCTATTCTATCCGTACACCCATAAAAAAATTGAAGGCTTTTACTTGTATTACTTAATACTCGGAGAAGAATAAGCATTATTAAGTTAAATTACAACTTGTGAATGTGGGGAATGCAAAGCCCCCACCATGGTTCGGATCCCAAGTTAAATAGTAGATCCTCCATTTCATCTCACAATCACTCTACCATTACACATTAGCGTAAGTGTGTATAACGCGAACGGGTAGTAAGACGCGGTGATAATAATAATAATAATAATAATAATAATAATAATAATTTAGATTAAACATTATAACTTTTTAAATAAAAATATAGATAACAACAATTTTGCTCTATTATTACTTATTTTAGTGTTTTTTGATATTAAAAAGGTTGATAATAGGAAAATAAAATCAAATAAAATAAAATATTATCACACTTGCACAGTCTTAAAACTACTGTTAGAATATTTTTTTATATCTTGCCAATGCTACTAATAATAATAGTTAAAATAGGAAGCAATTAAAGAGGTTGTAACTGTAGTTTTTGTATTCTTTGGTTTCGACTTTATAAATTCTCTCTCTATCTCTCTCTCTTTCTCTAACGCACCAAGCTGGACACTTGTTTCTACCAGGCACAAAAGTACCCAAACATTATATTTAAGATCTTTAATTCATGTGTTTGATATATATATTACACATACAAATCAAGACACATCTAGTAGCGACTGAGGGCCAGTTTTATAGTCAAAGTTAGTACGCAAGTGCGGCGCTACACTAAATACAAGACGACACCTACCTAAACCAGAATGGAATGGGCCGTTCTCTCATAGGAAACTGGCCCATTCCATTCTGGTTTAAGTAGGTGTCGTCATGTAATTAGTGTAGCGCCGCACTTGAGGCGTACTAAATTTGACTATGAAACTGGCCCTGAGTGATAATTACAGAAATTGTTTGATGGCCTGATGCCATATCTGGTGTCAAAATTTGCTACATGTTCTTATATATAAGTAAATTGTTTGGTTATATGGACATTCTTCATCTAAAGTTATTATATTTTTACTAAAATTATTTCAAATTGTTTATTTCTTTCAGTAGATATGTTGAATTTGAATCTTAAAAAACATGATAAGCTTAACTTTCCCATATTGATATTAGTACTATATTTTCTTCAAATCATAGTTTGTTCATTTTAATTCTTTAGTACAAAAAATAAATAGATTCTAACTAAATGATAACATTTTTAATTAAAATCTAATTTTAGTCAAATTATAAGAAAAAAATCCTCAATTTTTTTTAGCACATGTTAGATATATATAATTAAATTTGCGTTTTTTGTGACAAACTTCCAAGTGTAGTTCCTGCTTTTCCCACCCACCGCAGCACACTAACCCAGCCAATGTGTTATTCCACCCTGTCACTAGTCTGGCAGACCGATGTACTTGCAGGTATTGTCCAGAGATTCTGTCACCGTCAATGTTGATGCTGTTGTTTTCTACCGGGTCAACAGCCCTATCATGGCAACTAATAACGTGGAGGACTACAGGTGACAAATCACTTCTACACTCATCGCTCAACAGACAAAATTTATAAGTTTTTGTTTTGCACCTTGTGTTCTTAATTGATGTGGCTGCATTTTTCATCACTTGAATATGAAAAACATTTTTTTTTCAGCTATATTTCAACACTCCAGTTTAATAGATTTTTTCAGGGCAAATTTTTTTAGATGTTTTCAACTTTTTTCCATTTATTTTTTATTTTTTTCAATTGTATGCATATTGAATTTTTTGTGCATTTTTTTTAAATGGGCATGTTTTATTTCATGAATATGTATTTGAATTCATTTTTCAAATTTGCTCTGTAATATTGTTATTAATTAGCACTAAACTTATTTTTCAGTAGTATTTTGGAATTCTACATAATTTTATTCATTCACTTTGATTTTAATTAATATGCCATATAATATGGTGTTAGTGTATTTATTTTGTGTATTTTATTTTTGTTAAACTACACTTTTGTATTGCTATTTTTTTATTTGAATTGGCTTTAAAATATTTGATGACACTCTCTTTCGTGGTTAGCATTTTTCTTACATATTATTCACAAAATTATAATAATGTGATTTTAAGATCTTTAATTTCGAATTGAAACTTATAAAGCTTTGGAATTTTTTGAATCAACGATTTTATCATGAAACAGTACCTATTTAATTCGAACTAAATACCAAGCCAAATTAGATTTATCAATTTTTGAATCAAGTGTAGTAAAGTATATAGTCATCAAAACTGCGTTCAAATAAAAAATATTATAATTTTACATAATTCACAAGTTTCTATAGTCAAGTTAAATAAATGTGAGCGGATTCATTAAAAGTTAAATGTAAATCTTGCCCCATGACTCATCTGAAATGTTACATTGAAATTGTTAACGATATTTTGATAAATTGATTTTAGTTTCTATAGTAAAGTACATTATTGAAAAGTTTTTGTGTGAATTTTGGATTACATTCTATCGAATATGAATCCAGGATATATTCAAATTAGAAATTTTGAATCATCCGTTTCAATTGCACAACAGTCTAAGGTGTCACTCTAGTGTTAGATTAGCCTGCCAAAGATGTTGAGATCGAGTTTAAAATCTCGGTTGGGTATATTGAGGATGTTTTTTTCTAGATGGTTACCCACTCTCCTGAACATATTCCTGGAGATTACCTCTAAAATCCTTACGCCATTATAGTAATAATTATATATGCACACAGCTTAAACAGGTAGTAAGATGAGATGATAAAATAATTTAATTAATGACATTTCAAATCCAATTAAAATCTTTTGAATATTAATAGTAAGAATTTCTAATCAAATACCTACTACGAATCCTAGTTAAATCCAGAGTCATACTCAAAATTTTGAAGCATCACAGATAATAATATATTTTTTGATGAATACTATTTAAACTCAACAACATTTTAAAAATAGAAAATAATTGTTTCACAGCGTTTATTATCAAAATTAGTGTTTGCCCTGTAAAAATTATTTAATTTATGCTTGGTACAATGGTGCTAATCAATTTCTTCTAGTTAACGTTTACATTTTATGTTGATCACTATTATAAATATGATATTTTATCTGTAAGCAATTAAGTGTTGGTTAAGAAATAATTATAGAGTAGAAATTCTTTAGTCTGGCACTCTTGGTACTTGACAAGTACCACATCATAGAATCTGACTCCTAAGGACCCTATACCCCTCATGCTTATCTCCAAGTCTTGCCATATCACTCTATATACGTTTTTCTATGTCATAAAAAGTAGAATAAAGCTTAAAACTGAAAATTATACACCACCTTTCATGATTCTTGGTCTCTTGGAAGACATAATTAAGGGCTAAATTACAGCCAGAATACAAGCCAAAACATGAATGTATAACCAAAACACTCGGCTCTAGGTGTAAACAACTTTGGCCCCTTTGTACTACTAATAGCACAGTCATAGTGGCCGGCCATCACGCTATTGGCAGCAGATTCAAAGTGTGCTGGACCACAGGAGTTATCGGTTTAAAGAGTATAAACAGTATTATAAATAAGTTGTAAATTAACTTAGTTTGTTGCAACAAGTCATCAAGCAGCCGAATATTAATAAAATCTCAGTAGATACTGTTATTGCAACTGTACACTTTATTTACCCTGAAAAGTAGCAGTCTTACCTTGACGAACTACGTCATAGTGGAACAATGCAAGGAAAGTTTGATACCTTTAAGGGCGAATACAGGGTACTTTGAACTAAAAATTTAAGATTTTGTAGATATTTGACTCATTGATGCACCACAGTTGATTTATTAAGACCTAATTAAGTTAATTTATAACCTACTTATAATATAATAGTTTATCATCCAACACTTAACATTAAACTAACTTTCCTTACCAAAATTGAAATGTTTCCTAATATTTTTAAAGTAATTAGGTGAATGACGTTATCTTTTTATTTGAAAATGTTCAAAATTTTTTAAATGTTCCTTCTCTATCAAGACTCAATAGGGTGCCATATTTTATTTACAAATTGTTGTAGCTATTTTTTATTAAAATTATTTATCCTGAATTTGATTGTCATCCTGGTCTAATAATTGGTGTGTGTTGTTGCATGAGTGTGCCTGTTATCGAGTTGTGCACGATTGTGTTTGATGTTGTGCATGTAGGTTCTCACTAAGGACTCTGTCACGGTAACTGTGGATGCTGTTGTCTACTACCGCGTCAATGAACCACTTGGCGCCATCGTCAAGGTGAATAACTACAGGTAATTGAATTTGTAATTATTTTAACCTTGTATCTTTGAGAGATTTATGACAATATGATTCAATGTGTAGAATTGTTTCTTCTGCACAACTTAAATTAAACAATTCTGCAGAACAAATTTTAGTTTAAATCAGGTGATTTGAATTAGAAGGCCGATCTCTAGCTTATTAATGAAAACCTTTTGATTCAAGGAGGACTCTTTTTTTCTATATTTATAATATATTCATGAAGTACACCTTTAAAATAGAATAAACAAATAGTTGATTATTTGACGAAAACGGTTTATTTTTTGTGAATCTGTGTCCATTTCGAAAGTAAACTGTTCTGTACTGTCCAAGTATATCTAAAAATATACCAGCATTAGGATTAAGGATTATAAAATTATATTAGCATTAAGAATTATAAAATCTTATATAAAATAAAAATAATGGAGTTCTACAAACTAAACAACTCAAAAATTAATAAAACACTGCTGTAGGAATTAAATTAATTAAAATTCACTCTGAAAAGATGATAAAAGGGCAAAGCCCACACACTTAACACAAAACTGTAGGCCGCAAAGTTCACAGTTAAAAACACATAATTATGAAACTTATGGGGTACACCAGTACCCTTCTTCAGTAGAAGAAAGTAAAACACCAACTGGACTATGGCAGCATGGCAAGAGATAGATAGATCATGCGTGGTCACTTAGATACTGCTGTTGCCCGTTTCTTGATTTTTGTCTTCTTCTTGGATTCAGTAGTTGCCTGTTCAAACTAATGTCTTGACTCTTGGTAGATAGATAAAATGTTGTGTTTATACTATATTTAATAATTGAATTATTAAAGTACAGTTATATTATTATTTATAATGAAATGACTGACTGGTGTGAGTAGGACTGCTTGGAAGAAAAGGAAAGATATTTATCTAAGTCTGAGAATAGGACGTTGCCTGGATTCGGTTATACTTTGATGAGCAAGTTTCCACCTATGAAGCTAGGAAGCATTGCAACTATCGGGGTGGGCTCGTATGACTCTAGTACTATAGAATGAGTCAAAATCTGCATTATGTGTTGGAGCATGAATTGCTGATTTGTCAAGGTGATGGATGGTATCAAAACAGTGACCATTCGTTGTCTGAGTGTTCCTGTGGTGAGGTCACTTTGTCCGGCAATGCAGTAGTTACATTGTAACTGGTATATAAGATTTTCTGTGAAGCATTCATAGTATCTTTTCAAGGGGTATTCCATTTGTGTGAGTCTGCTGTTGAATGAGGTGGAAGGTTGGTAAATTTTGCAGGTAATGCATCTTGGTTTGTTGCAAGGGAAGTAACCTTTGGGCTGATGTTGTATGTTGTTGTTCTTGGTTGGGTCAGGATGTACCGCGAACATTTCATAATTATGTGATTTGTTGTGTTTTTAACAGTGAATTTTAAGGCCTACAGTTTTCTGTTAAGTGTGTAGGCCTTATCGTTTTATCAGCTTTTCAATGTTTAATATAAAATATCCGTTTGGCGCCATTTTTCCTTTGTTTAAAATGCACTCCATTTTAGAACATATAATTTATAAATAATTAACATACATAATTGAAAAAATATGGAAAAACGCTGCATTGAATACCTCAAAGGCCACACGTTCTCGTTCTACATCCCTAGTCTAAATTAATTTAATAGTGATTTGAAATAACAAAAGTCTAACTTTGATATACGATTTAATATTTTTGGCGTTAATAAGTTTATTTTAAATCTAGTTTTTCCATGATTTCATATTAATTAATCTCTCAAATATAATTTTTTATAGTTTGTGTAACTATAAGCATGGTGTTTTCATAAATTTTAATTTTTAATTTTAATTTTCCCAACTCAAACTTTAAATTATCATGGTTTTATTTTAAATGGCCTGACATATAATTAGTTAATTAAATTGCCATTTGATAATATATTTATTAATAATGTTTAATAGTATTTCGTGTAGATATGCTATTTCCATTATTTAAAAATATATGTTTTAAGCTATGGAGGAAAATTTTTATACAATCACTCATCATATTAAATGATAAACATCTTTATTTACTATAATATTTTGTGCATAGGTTTTAATTAATAAGCAAAAACTGGGTATTTATTTATGTTTGTGTAAAATTTGCTTTGGTTTAATTATTTATAGGTGACCTGGCGGTCTAGGGGTAAGGTGTCAGACTTCTATGCTGGCGGCCGGGGTTCAATCCTCGGTCCCGGCACAGATTTATCTGATTACCAAACCCTTCCTTCACCTCTGACAAGGCGTCTATTAAGCACAACTTGTGAATGTGGGGAATGCCAGGCCTCCACCGTGGTTCGGATTCCATGTTAAACTGTAGGTCCTCCATTTCATTTCACAATCACCCTACCATTTCACATTAGCGTAATTGCGTATAACCTGAACGGGTAGTAAGATGCGGTGCTAATAATAATAATTATTATTATTATTATTTATAGATTCACACTATTTAATTGATTAGTTTTCGCTTATGTACGCTTGCCTTTTTTATAGTATGTATATATTTTTTTCAACTATCTCTCAGCCACTCTACTCGTCTTCTGGCTGCCACTACCCTCCGCAACGTTCTTGGAACTCGCAACTTGTCCGAGATCTTGTCTGAAAGAGAGGCCATCTCCCACACCATGCAGGCATCCCTTGACGAGGCCACTGATCCCTGGGGCGTCAAGGTGGAACGTGTGGAAATGTGAGTTATTGATAGGAGTATCCATGTTTTACTGGGACTTTGGTTTATTACCAGATGGTGCTTTAAAATAGAACCGAAATGTTATAGAGAACAAGGTACAACGTAATTTCTTTGTGTGAACCATGTCTTACACCCCCCTACCCATTCATCCTTCCCCCCCAAACCCTCCTTATTGAGCTATTCACATATTTACACTATTCGAGTAATAAGGATTAGGGTTGTATAATTTATAGGAAATGTACCTCACATTTGCATGGATGAAGAATGTATTATTCTTAAAAACAAACTTATTTTACTTTTATCAAATTGAATTCACTTAAGAGATAGGATAGGGTACCAAATAACATTTTCTATTTGTATCCTGGATAAGGAATCAAATTTTGGACATTTGAGACCTTGTATAAAGCACTCACCCCCACCACCCCTCAATTATAGCTTAACAGATGACAAAAAAAAATTATTATAACATAATTATCCATAAATTAAATCTTTCTAAAGCTAACAGTTTTGTGTTGAGCATTCATCCTTTGAATTATTTATTCAAACACATATTTCTCTAGCACATATACAATTTGACCAGTCTTCTTATTTGAAAAAGATTGAAACATATTTGAAAATGTATTTATTTAATACTTTGAACATTTTAAATTAATCATAGATACTCCATATTGTACTAGCGGTCAATTTTCGGGCATGAAAAAGTAATTGCACTTTATTATATTGTTTATTTATCCCTACTTGTTCAGACAATATTTCCGGATCTTCTAAAGTCCTTTAATTAAACTTTCCTCCTGCAATCCCTAAAGAATTGTGTTATTATATTAACATGTGAGTCATTGTATCGTCATTATAGTAAAGATGTCCGCCTACCAGTTCAACTTCAAAGGGCTATGGCTGCAGAAGCTGAAGCAGCCCGTGAAGCCCGTGCCAAGGTCATTGCTGCAGAGGGAGAAATGAAGGCATCCCGGGCCCTTAAGGAGGCAGCTGATGTGATTGGAGAGAGCCCAGCTGCTTTGCAGGTACATTACTATACTAGGTCATGTAAACTTGAATATTGGTGGGAAAAGATATTTGGAATTTATTGCCCTTATTTAACACAACTACGCTAACCTTGACCACACTCCTCCCTGATGAGTTCCGTTAGAATGAATCCTGGGTCAGGGGATTGGGTGGTAATGATCGATTTTATTCAAGAAAGAGCCAGTACTTCTTTGTACAATGGCAGCAATGTAAAATGTGAACCGTGTTCTTTTCACTCTAAAAGCCATATTGTGTTCGCTTTTTTTTCCGTATGTATCTGTCCACCTCTCCTATACATTCTTCCAAATATAATACAATTACCTCAAAAAGCGAAAAGAGTTTTTCCTTAAAGAGATACATTTTATAATAATGGAAATTGACACAAATAAAGAAAAAGGGAAAATAAATTAGTAAGAGTAAGTAGGGAAAGAGGAAAATGTGGGTAAAATCCAATTTTCACATTTTCCTCTTTCCCTAGGTGGGCTTTCTTTATTAAATTTACTCTTATTAGTTTATTTTTCCTTTTTATTTATTTTTATTAACTTCCATTATTATTAAATTATTTAGCCATTGGGCTACCTCATTATTAAACATTGCACTTAAAGAGATACAGTAATTCGAAAGGAAGTATTACGTTAAGCTTGTTAAAACTTTTTATATGGACTTTTTAATTAATAGATGAAATAAAATATATTTTTAGAATGCCAAATTTTAGTGACTTTCAATCAATGTTAGTGGTCAAAAGTGGTCTTCTTATGAATATCAAGATTTATTTTGCCTTTTTTTACACTTAACCATATGGTTAGTTATATTCACTGGACCCAAAATCATCATTGACTAATCTATCTATGTGCGCTAAATATTGTTGTGTCATATCATGAAAGGATAAATTATCTACCTTCTTGAAATTATTGAACCCATTGTAACACATACCAACTATGTGTTACAAATTTTAAAACTTGCTATGAAACATATAGTTTTCAGTTTATGTTTGTTTACTTTCTTCCATGAATAATTCTATATTTAAAAATAATCTAGCATATTTTGTTAATCAACCTTGACGTTTTCAATTTATTTTTCTGTGTAAGAAGTTGACGACTTGTCTGTTAAATGTATGTAATTTGTGCAGCTTCGTTACTTGCAAACATTGAACACCATCTCTGCAGAGAAGAATTCTACCATTATTTTCCCTTTGCCGATGGATATGATCACACCTTTCTTGGGAATCCCAAGGAAAACCTAGGATTTGGCCGGGGAGTGATCACGTTGAGGCACTCTAAAGCCAGGTAAAATATACTACGAGCACTTTGTTCTCTCCTTCACTTCCTTCATAGTGTTTAGATTTGACTAACATATATAATTTGCGTGTCTTTCTGAAATCAGTGATGCCCTTAGCAGATACAGGGCCCTGGACAAACAACGTGTGTGGGGCCCAGTTATTTATCACATCTCAAATCTCCCCAATAAAATAACACAAAAAACATAATTTTTGTTTAATGTTATTACAAGTAGTTTGCACTTATAAACCAATTTTCATCCATATGAGATATTAAGAAATACCTTAAAAGGTAAATACTTGTAATAAATAGTGCTAGAAGCCATGTTTTAAACAATAAAGGGTTGATTCCTCCCAAACGCTTGGTTTGATTTTATTTCCCAATGAACGTTATTTGTATAGAGGTACAAATAACAACTCTGGTAAGTTTGAAATAAATTGGCTACTGTGTTCAAACGTCATCATGAGACATATCCACCACAACAAATACAAATTGGTGGAGTTAAAACAGAGAATTTGCTTCACTCCTTCATTAAATCAAACCACACGATTATGTTTTTGTTGGTTTCTACACTCTGGAAATATTTGCTAGATTTCCTATAGTGGAAGCTTCTATACAAGCACGCAAGCAAAAATTTCCTACCCAAACTTGTTTTTCCCCCTCTGTAATTTAAGCAAGCGTGAGACCCCCTTCCCCTTCCCCAAATCGTTAGACCCTTTGCGGCCACACCATTCGCACACTCCTAAGGGCAGTCCTCTTTGAAATGATGGCAAAAGTAACACATGGAAAACAAGGTGTAAGCACTTATATGTTTTATCAACCGCAACAGATACTGAATTAACTAACCAACTTTTAAGAAATTTACTTGAATCTTGGTTGCACTCCACTCTGTTACTTTGGAGACAATCTCTTACAAACTATGAATTAAAGACCTTACAAATATGGAGTATTTACATTTCAATTTTCATAGAAAGGGTCTTATCTGACAGCTATAGAAGCTACTAGATCTAATTTCTTTCTTTCATTCATTCATACATCAAGTCATGTGATCAGGAGCTGTCAATTTTGATAAATATTATCAACACCCTTAAAATAACACTGATTAAATACCATATAGGTTATTAATTTTGGTGCAAAAGATGTGTTTTTATTTTCTAAAAGGCCTTTCCTAGGTAAATTGGACTATAGATGAGGTTTCATAAATTTCCATATGGGTACCGTCTGTCGAGCTATATCAATACCCGCTAATGATAAGTTACCTTATTAAATTATTTCTTATAACTATTTTACCTCTTTTGGTCCCTCTTCTTTTTCAAATTATTGTGTAATAATAATAATAATAATAATAATAATAATCATCATCATCATCATCATTAACCATTGTTTCCAGCCTATGGCCAGGGCAGTTCAGTATAATGCCTCTATCTTTCTCCTTTAATCACTTCTATTCTTCTCCATCCATTAGCACACTTTGTTTTCTGCTCCTTCCATCTCTTTCTTGGCCTCCTTTGCGGTCATTTTCCTACATAGTTCTCCACCATTTTCTTTGGTGTTCTATCCTTTTACATCCTCAATACATGCCCATATTATTTAAGCCTTGCTTCCTCTACTACCAGGGTGGGCAAACCCGTCACCAATCACCACATACAAGGGCAGTTTAGAACGTAACCTTCGTTTGGCTGTAAATAAAAAACTTGCATAGAAAAAATATTTTATTACATCTTAAAACTACAGATTTTTACTATTTTTCAACATAGTCACCATTTAAATTTAAGTATTTGTCATAGCGTTTCACTAATTTACAAATTCCTTCTTCATAAAATTCAGCCTCCTGGGCACTTAGCCAATCTTCCACGGTATTTTGTAGTTCGTTGTTGTCATCGAAGTGCTGCGACGCAAGCCACTTCTTCATGTCAGTGTCATGTCAGTGAAAATCACTTGGCGCCAAGTCAGGGCTGTAAGAGGGATGACCCAAAAGTCCCATTTGAATTGCTTTAAAAGCTCTTGAGTTTTTCGAGCACTGTGAAGACGAGCATTGTCATGCAAAAACACAACACCAAATGTCAGCATACGGTGACGTTTGTTTTGAATAGCTCGCCTAAGTTTCTTCAAAGTTTTACAGTAGACACCTGAAGTGATCGTCGTACCCCGTTTCATAAATTCAACCAGCAAAACTCCCTCGGCGTCCCAAAAAACCATAGCCATAACCTTCCTCGATGACAAAGTTTGGCGGGCTTTCTTCGGCTTGCATGAAGAATTGGTATGGCCCCAAGCCATCAACTGTTGTTTAGTTTCATCGTTTACGTTCGCCACGCAAATTTTGTCACCAGTCACAATTCTCTTCAAAAAACCTTCTCCTTCCACATTGTAGCGTGAATGCAAGTCTAAGGCAGAGCCCATTCGTTTGGTTTTGTGGACCTCTGTAAGCAATTTTGGTACCCACTGAGCACAGAACTTTCGGTAGCTTAATTTATCGGTGACAACCTCATACAAAACCATACAAGAATTTTACGGGAATTGTTCAGAGAGTTCAGAGATGATGAATCTTCAATTTTCCCAAACTTTTTCGTCAAGTTTCTTAACAACATCTTCACAACAGAATGCCTACCACTCTTCTCTTCATCATGAATGTTTGTTCTACCACTTTTAAAAATCGAACCCATTTCCGCACAACACCTTCACTCGTAACGTTTGGGCCGTATACAGTACACAATTGACGATGAATGTTTGCTGCTGAAATGTTTTGCGCCGAAAGAAATCTTATTACAGCATGCATTTCGCATTTCACAGGATTTTTTTATTACAGCACTCATGTTTTGAGGTTATACCAAGCGAATGCGCGAAAGAACGAGGTTCATACTGTCACAGTTAGATGCTTACTGAATCAGAGAACATGCAGATGTGACAATGGCAGCGCTCTGCGCACAACTACTGCCACCACGCTAGGATGGCAGTTACTTTCTGAACCACCCTCGTATGTCGAATTGTCTATAAAAGTGTAGCGAATTTGAGTTTGCTAGCTTTCACCGAAAAATTAACTTTTTCCTGATAGTGGGACTGTTATTGTAACTTGATATTTACTGTATATCATTGGAAACATTCCATTTTGGAAATAAGTCAAAGATACAACACTGCCATTCAATACTCTCCTTCACACTTTTACCAACAATTCAAAGGGCTTTATTTAAGAATAAGCTGCGTTTTAAAGAGAAATAACTTTGTGGGCTGGATTTTTAAAGAAGGAAAACTCCTTTCCTAGAAAGGGATTGAGTTGTGAAGCCGCGATTACACGAGGCCAGTTGATAAACTGGCAGTAGTAGCCATTTGAGTTTGCCTACCGACTAGCCTCGTGTAACAGTACCTTGAGGAAAAATGTTACTTGGGACTGCTCTTCTGTCTCACTTTTCACAGTAATTAGGGTCCATTCACCCCCTTATCAATTGATTTTCGTTCTTGCACTTTAGTCTAGCCCTGACCTTGAATAGGTGGGGTCTAATAGGTAATAACAAACATTTTAAGAGGGGTGTTTTCAACTGTTTCATGTGTACAATTTTCTCTCTCTCTTTCCCCGCTCCCCAAAAAAAATTGTCATTTTAAAATTTTCACAAATTCTTATTGAGAGATGAACAAGTTGATGATTCGAAAACTAAGTGAACCAGTAGCTGCTTTACTATATCATGTAACCCCACTCTTTCCCGGATAACTTAATTTCTAATCTTGTTTCTCCTTGTGACAGCTAACATACGCCTTACAAATTTAGTTCCCATAGTAAATAAATGGTGTACATAAAATAATTTAACCACTGAGGATAACCAAATTAGTATTTCTTTGATTTTATGTTTTTCCAGTGTATGATAGTGATCCTCCTAGAGTCGGTCCATTGGATGAAAATTACATGATTGAGCCAGTCTAATCTGCACTTCTGGAACACCGATGTGTTGCCTGATTTTTCTGTTGGTCTCGTCAACTATTTTGTTGTTGCTCGCTGTGTGTGTATTGTCTGTGTTTCTTTGGCATGCCAAGTGTTCTGAATAATATATGCCATCACGGTGTCTTTCACTGCAATCATTATGTATAAACATTCATTAGGATATAAATAGTTAAGATAGTTTATTAATGATATAGCTTTTAAACAGGTAGTTTGTTGTTCATTTATATTTTATTTTGTCTTTTATAAAAATATGTAAAATGGTTCTAAAAAAATATATCATCACATTACATTTAATACAATACGTAGATTATTATTATACAATGCAAATAATGTTTTTTTGGTTTATAATCAACTTTTTATCTCCATATATTCAGTGAGTGTATACCAAATTAACTTGATTTAGCTGTTGTATTTACAAGTACATTGATAATATTAAAAAAATTGTATTGCTCAGTGATTTTTAGTGAGCAAATTGATGTCTGTTCAAATTAAATAAATTTTCTACTGTGGCCTAATTTTAATAACACTATTATTGTGCTTTTCTATATTCCAAGCAGTCTAAACATCATTGACATGTTTATGTACTTATTAACTAATTTGTTCAAATTAGGATATAAATTGAACTAGCATTTTAACTTAAATAATTTACTATTTAATGAATATGGAGAGTTGGTAGAAGAGCAAGACCCACACACTTAACCAAAAAAAGTTAGTTTTTGTAGTTCACAATTAAAACACAACAAAACACATCACAGTAATTTTTGGGCCACGTCATAGTCCTTTTTTCGACAGAAGTGTGTATAACACTGACTGGACTATGGCTAAAGGTTGATCGTTGTTGGTAGGAATCTGTAGATGCCTGTTCAAACTTATTTCTTAGTTTTTTAATATACATTTTGTTAAAATTGGTAGTACCAACCACACTAACCTAGACAAACCAATAGCACTTTATGCCAAAATATGCCATTTAGATTTAAATTGTGCTATAACATCAGAATAATATGTACTTTATAATAAAACCAAATGCAGACTGCCCCGCCTTCCCAAACCCAACACAGGTTAACACCCTCTTTCATCACCTACCCTCCACTCCCCTCCACCCCCCCAACCCCCATACCCCAACACGGCCTACCCACACCAGTCATAAAAATCTATCTTTACATTCAAGAATCAAAACACAACTTTGAAAAGGCAACCCAAATAATAATGATCCAAGCTCTAGCCATAGAACAATCAGTGCAGTGTTGCCAACTGTGTGATCTGGATGGCACTTGTACTATAAATTCACCCCTTCTAAAATCGTACAATCCAAATTGGACTAGTTTACTAAAAGTAATATACAGGTGTTCTGATATAAAGTAATGTTATAATCCATTGATTAATGATTTCTTATAAAAAAAAATCCATAGTTTGTTCAGTGTTTCCGAGGGTTGAGGCTCTAGGATATATATATTTTAGATTATGATAACCCCCCCCCCCCAC
>CABFVX010000959.1:41081-99728 GCA_902151425.1 Timema shepardi
CCCCCCCCCACATGAAATTATTTTTTTTAAAACAACAACTCATGCTTTGCTCTCTACTTTATCCAACTTTATAGCTTCACTACATCTTATCCTCTTCCTTGTCATTCATTACCATCATTTATCTGATGCAGTTGATTTTAAATACATGATAATTTCAGACCTACATACTAATATCACCACTTGTGTATTAAGTACCCTATATATATGTGTGTGTGTATTATAATCCTAGAAACAAAAATAGTACCTATCCCGCAGGTTAAAATACAATACTTTTCATGTTTGTCTACTATTGTTTGAGGCTAATTTTAACTGTGAACTTTGTTGCCTACACATGTTGGTAAGTGATGCAGGCAGGCCTTTTCCTTTGATCCTCCCTTCAATGTTTATTAAATAAAGATGTGTGGCACCATTTTTTCTCATATAATGAGTATTATTTTTTTAATTTTGTTCATTTATTAGCTTAAAATAAATGCTAAAGTATATTTTATAATAATAGAAATTGATAGAAATAAAGATATAAAAAAAAATTAAAATGTGCAAATTTAATGAAGAAAGCCCACCTGGTGAAAGAGGGGGAAAATGTGGAAAGAAACCGATGAACAAAGGTAACATCTTTCTTTTATCTTCTATATTAAAAGTAGTCTTACATACACATTTAAACACAAATATAGCAATATCTCGGAATTGTTGCCTTTATCAAACAAAAAAGGAGGGAAGAAGAAACACATTATATTAAACTACTCCATTTTGAATTAAAAAAGAATCTGTTTATTAAATTTACACTTAATATTTTATTTTTCTTATATTTCCTTTATTTTTATCATTCCTTTGGGCCTCCTCATTGTTAAACATTTAACCAGAGTATATAGTATAACGAGTACATTTTTATAGTCTTATTAGTAAGTAGAATGCTAGGTTTGTTATCAAATAATCATCATTGTCTTGCACAGAACTCGTTTTTAATCTTGCAAACTTTAATCAAAATCTTTTAAGCTAATTAATATATATTTCACTCTTTTTTATTACCTTAGCTTTAGTTTCACACATGTACTTATACTTTTATTAATTGATTTTTAATTTCCAAGTTTTATTTGAAAATAGATTTATCTAGTATATGCGATTAGTAAAACATTATTATCCATCTCCAATGTGTTATGCCTTCACTGTCAAATTGATCGCACAGATGTCATCTCGCCAATATAGATACTATCTAATAGAATGTGTTATAGCCATTCATTCACATAATATAAATGCAATTTAAGTTCATGCTAAGATGATTATAATTATTAGTTTTATTTAAAAAATAATAGGGGTGAGCAAAGTACACTTTTTTTTATATATGAAGCAAAGCTGAATCAAGTAAATAAAATATTCCCAAATCTGAATTGATATTTGAATATTTTTGTTATTCCTTTATATAAAAAAGAAAGGATTAAATACCATAGTTTTATATAACAATAGGCATAACATATCTTTTATAAAAAATATTGCATTTTTATTAAAAATTTTGAACATATGTTGGCTTAGGTGTCAATTTTTTTTGGCATAGTTTTCTAGTTATCAAAACTGTTATTTATTTCTAAAGCTTTGCACACCCCTAGAAATAAAACTTTCTGTTGAGTTAAATTTATTGAAGATTGAATGGTCATCATAAAATCTTGTAGACAAAGTTTTATTCAACATTTTGTCTTAACATTTAAATCTAATTCTAAATACTATATGGGCCATATTACACTTTTAGATTAATTAATGTAGTTTATCAATGTATGCATTAAATCATTGATTAATCACTGCATGTAATAAAATGAAACCTAAGGTGGGTGTTTAAGGAACATGAATTTAGCACTGTGTTTTTGGAGGTTTTGTAGCAAAAAATTTTTTGGACAAAATAAAAAAAATATTGCTCCAGTAGAAACATAAAGTTTAATCTTCTTCTTGATCTAATCTTGTTGTTATCATTTCTTGAATATCTGTCATGAGCAAAGCAGCATTAAACTAAAAACTTTTTAAATGAAGGGAAAAGGTTGTCATTAAATTCCTAGACACCTTTGACATATATTCAAGAAGTGTTTTTATCAAGATGTGAATTTTTCTACTTTATAAATATTTAATTTCATTTGACCAGAGAAATGTCTTATTTAAAAACTGACATTTTCTCATGGTTTCTACATCCCCACCTTAAAATTATATTAGGGTTTTATCCCATGACACTTTGGATTAAAATTTAGTCACTCCATTTTTAAATTTACATTAATAAAGCAATTTAAGATGTGAGGAAAGGTTTGGTATACTTACAGGAAACACTTAGGTTCACAAATAAAAAAAAATTAAAATATAAATTTTTAAGGTATATTTGATTTTTGATTTTTTTGATTTTTTCAATAAAACTGAATACTTACATTGCCAGTTATCAATTATTTGATAAAGGAGGAGTCTGATGCATTTTACAAATCTATTTTTCTTCCGATTGTATTTTTTTGTCTTAGCTATTTTGTGAACCTTAATAGTTAATTAATTACAGTTTTTTCTAAATTGTTTGTTTTTCAGTACAAAAATAATATATTGGGATAAAAAATTAAATCTTATAATAATTTCTAATCTAAATCAAGTTAGGTACATGAATGTTAAAACAATTAAATCATTTTTTTCTCAGAAATTGTATGGGAAAATTATGTGAATGTAAAGCATACTATGATATCTAAAACAAATGAAAAGTTTTTAAATATCATTAAGACTGATTTTAAATGTTGTTAGGTTTATTGTTCAACTACTGATAATTTTCTTTATAATATTTCAGTGAACATACACAGTCTCTAAAGAATGACAATCATTTCTTAAAATCTTGTTCATACATAATTTATTTTTTGTTATTGATATCTGCTTTAAGTGTGAATGTTGATTGTGGAACCCAAATTACTACCTCACATTTAAAAAATACAGTGACACTTCATTCGCTTCTAAAATAACTAGAGGTGTACTTATATCAGTGAAAAACATGGTGTGTGGACACATGTGAGTGAGAATTATTAAAACAAAGAAATAACTAATATATGCTATTTTAAGGGCCCAGAAATATTAATAAGGCAAGCTAATTGTCTCTTTTTTAACAAGCTAAGGGCAGTGTTCTTTGTACTACAGGAAGGGGTGAGAATTGGAGGGGTTTTATGAGAATGAGTAATTGTGGCCGAGTTGGAAAAATAAGGGGAAGGGGGTAAAGGAAACTGGATAATCTACCTTAATATTCTAGCATTGCTGATGATTTCAGTTTGTCTGGTTCATTTAAAAAATCTATTAAAAAAACTTTTTTCAAAAAAATCACCTAAGTTTGATTTTATCACCTTCCCAAGTGACGTATAGTAGGATTTTGGTAAGATTAAAATTAGAGAAAATTCAAACATATTACAAGTACAACAATTTATAACATTCTACTATATTAATAGTCTCATTTTATAAGTATTGAGAATATCTAACAAAAATGACAGCAACAGATTACAAAAATGGACTACTATGAATATGCGAAAGTAGATATAGTAACGTTTCTAGCTGTCAAATTAGGTTTTTCATATGAAAATTGGACTGTATGTAAATAGATAACATCTGCTTAAAATGTGGTTGGTACTTTTATAACAATAGCTTGTTCACATCATTGCTGCAAACTTAGTATGTATCCACCTATATGTGTAAATATACGTCTCGTAGAATATTACCCCTCACAATTTAGATTGTGATTCACGAATATTTTTTAGTTTGAATCGTAAATCCCCAGAACAGTTTATTGCATATTTTTTTTGTTGCATATTTGACCATGTACCATGGCTAAGAGCGCTAAGGAGCCCTAACATGGTGAGGAATCCCTTGAAATATGATTGGTTCAAAGCTCAATATGAGTATTCATCAATAGCCTTCATTTATGTTAAGAACATGACAAAATATAATTTAGTATATATATATACACTAAATTATATATATATATATAGATATATATATATATATATATATAAAAGACACGTTTAAACAGCTTGAAATAAATAGTGAAACTTATTGTTAGTCCTGCACAGAAAGTTTTGTAGACTTTGAATTGCAATACTGGAGTTAAATTTCTTATTGGGTTCGCTGGGGATATTTTTTTTAAAAACCATATACATTACAATTTACTTAATAGGAATAGGTTGAAGCAGTTCTTTCATATGCACCTTTTTACATCATGTTTCCATTTAGATTAGATCACTGTTATTGCTAATAATTACTGTAGCTGAAGTGTAGTTCATTGATTCGCTAGTGACTTATCTCCTTGGGGTCCAGTTCTATAGGGCTGTAGGCACTGAAAGGAGATGATTTGGGAGTTAAGCCCTCATTACCTTCCTCCTCAATGCAATGGCTAGTAGACAGTTGCAGTCATATAAAAAAAAGTCTTGCATGGCCTGTTCAGGAATACACCATCAGTAAATGCAAGTAGAACATCCCCAAAAATTAATTTCTGGGTATAAACTAGTTTAAAGAACACTCTATCAGAAAAGTGTCATTTCCCACATGCAAAAACTCACTGAAACATTATAGAAACATTTTAATTGTTCAAATACTAGACAGATAAAATCTATCAAAGCTTTTTTTTTAAAAACAATGCCTTATTGGTTCATCATACAAAGTATTGCTTTGGTGGTGTTATCGCACCTGCCATTTTACCATGAGGGGGAGAGAGACTGCAGGTGATTTGTCCACGAACTTTGGAGCCGGGGAGTGGGTTAAGAGGGTGGGGTGAGGAGGACAATGAAGTAGTTCATCCATTTTTCATAAAAAGCAATGCATTTGCTCTTGATCATTCTTATCCTTACCCCATTAGGTTAAATAATATTAGACCTTGTGTTAGACGTTTTATTAAAACATACCAATACTAAATATTAACACCATAATATTCTTTTCAAAGTAGTTCGTTTCACCCTGTTTTCGATGAGCCAACGATAAAGGTCTACTTAATGCCTTTGAATCATTTTTGTATGCATGTTCTTTGAATAATATTACTATGGAGATTTTTGAGGGAAGCTTTCTGAGATTATAATTAATTATGTTATTTGTAAGAGTTTGGACTCTCATTCATAATTTTTTTTACTTTATAGACTTAAAAGCATTTATGGATATGACCTTAGGTGGTATAAAATTGATTTATAGTATTCAAATCTATATTCTGAATCCTATGACCTTGGTATTCAGGTGCATTTTACCTTTTTGTAAATTTTTTCAGCTAAAGGACAGGACGTATATTTATACAACACACTCAAATTCATAAATATATTCAAACTCACTTACATAATTGATTAATCATTATAAACACAATTATTTGGTAATCTTGTATTTTTATTAAAACTGTAGTTTCGTAACAATAATGAACATATTGAGCAAGTTTTATTATTAATATAAAATAAATACACCAACTTTGTATTTTATCTTTTAGAGATAGATAAATAAATGTTTTATGTAGGTAAAGAAATATTATCTTTTTCAGTAAATTTGTTGCTAGATTTACCTCAAAATAAAAAACTTCAAAAAATTATACTCTATTGTAATGTAAAGAAATGTTTTTTTCTATATTAATAATATATACACAAAATATATAGAAGTACAATTTATTAAAAATAAAGAAAGTTACATTATGTAATATGTGAATTTAAAATGAAGTAATTTAATGAATCCATTAAAATGAATCATAAATCTGTAAGAATTTAATCAAAACATTATAAATGACATTTTTTTTATATGATTTGTTAAACTAAAACTAACATTATTTAGCTATAATAAGGGGAAAAAGGGTTAAACTATTTCAACATTTGTGAAAATGTGTTAATTAAAAAATATTCATATTCTGTCTAGATTACAATGTATTGAATGTCTGTCTACCTTTTTATGAGTGTAACAAATAATAAATCTTTGTGTATCTACTTAATTGTTTTGTGAATTTTGTAAACATCATATTTAAATACTGGAATTATTGAATTTCACCAAAAATATTTGAATGAATGTTAACAAAAATAAATTACAGGAAACTTAACACCTTATGAATTATCAGTGATGTAACAAACTAATACTTTGTCAACAATTAATTTACTCAGGGGTGTCATACTCCCAATTTAAAGGCCCAAACAAAAGGTAGTCAAGGTCACTGAAGGCATATATAATAGGTGACCCATTTTTAATCATTATATTTATTTAAGCTGGTTCCCAAATAAAGTAGTACACAATTAAAGTATAAAATACTATATCTTGTATTCAACACTTGAAAAAAGTAATAAATAGTTAAAACATTAGAAAAGTATTATCTGAAATTAGAGCAATCTAAAGTTAAAAAATTGGTCTCTTAACATAAACCTTGCATTTTAAAATGTAATTGGTTAAAGTGCTTACAAATATTAAACACTAATGCTTTAGCAGCCAAATTCACTAGAGTTCATTTATGTTTTTCTTGAAATTTAGAAAATTTTTGAAAAGTCACAAATATAAGTAAAAATAAGCAGTTTTAACAGTTTTATTTGTTCATATAGTAGCTTAACACCAAATAATTACAGAATAAACCTAACCAAAACCCAGCCTATCAATTTAGTTTCAGTTTTTATTCTATATAACGATATAACAACTAAAGATTATTAATGTGAACAAAATCAAAATTGCAGAGAAACAAAACCGCATGGAAAAGTTAACCTCATCCATAAACCAAGTTACACTTGAGAAGATGGGGGGGGGGGGGNGGAAGGGGGGGGGGGGGGTGAAGCTCTAATGTCTACATGGTGTTAAATGGGTGGAAGGGTAAAGGGGGGTTACATAACAGTATTATATTTCACAGATCTTATATTTGTTCATAGAAAAAAGTATTGTTTATCACAATTCTTGGGACAATTTATATTTATTATTTAAAATTTATTTTGAGTTATATTAAATCTAAGTCCCTCTTTTTATATCACAAAAACTTCCTTGTGAAATAATTACATTCACACTTGATGTGAAAAGTTATGTAACACAGGTTGGAGGTGGGAGGGGGTCAGTCTAAATCTCTATTTAGTGTCACATGAGGGGAGGGGGTTAAAAAAAGAAGTGTTACATGGTTTATAAATGGTCCTTGATTATGTCATGTGTTCTATATTTCTTCAAAGAATATTGTGATCTGGAAAGTGGGGTGTGGGGGGCTACCTACAGCGAAGGCAAAGTGGTTTAAGGTGTGAAGGTCATAGGTATGCACAACACAATTCATTAGAGTGTGGATAAAACAAAATGCCTCCTAAAGTAAGGGGGTCCAAGGTTGTAGATATGTCTTAGAAAAGAGGGGAGTGGGGGAGTGAAGAGTAAACACA
Organism: Timema shepardi; assembly: GCA_902151425.1. Lineage (NCBI taxonomy): Eukaryota > Metazoa > Arthropoda > Insecta > Phasmatodea > Timematidae > Timema > Timema shepardi. The sequence continues at coordinate 48,419 of CABFVX010000959.1, forward strand.
TAAGGGTGGAGAACATTATTAATTTACTTTTATCAAACCAAATAAAATAAGTTTAATCCAAAATATTAATGATAATAAAAATAATATAATAATAAAAATAATAGTGTGACTGAGCTACATAATCTGTTGCCCAGTTTGTGATAAGATTTACCAGTACTAATGTATTTTTGGCCAGGAGGCGTCCAAATGTACTAATTGTACACTCGTTAGATTCTTTCCATGTACCGATGAAATGAGGGGATGGACGTTATAATGACAAGGTGGAACCAAATAAGATCTTCAATAATCTTAAGCCTAACTAAACAATCCCTTGTGACTATGGGAATTATTTCATTTTCGATAAAATCCCCTCGGTACCAGCCGAGATTCGAACCCAGGACCTTTAGGTCAGCGGCCAGGTGCTCTGACCACTATACCACGAGGCCAGGTGGTTAAATCTATAGCTATATTTTAGTAAACAACTAAAGTCTAATTTTAAAAAAAGGTACATAACGAGCTAAATGAAATTGACAAAAACATAACTATGAACATCTTATATTGCTCATTTCAGTGTTTAATACATAATACATACCATTTGTATTTTTAGACTCCATAACAAAGCCAGTGTCTTTGGTTCCAAAGTTACTATTAAAATGTCTATATAAGGAAAACCTCTTTTCACTTTATGAGGTAATTGTATTATATTTGGAAGAAGGTATGGGAAAGGTTGATAGAAACACTTAAAAGGGGCAAACACAATAATGGCTTTTGCAATGAAAAGAAGAACACAGTTCACACTTTACATTGTTGCCATTGAATAAAGAAGCAATGGCTGGCTCATGAAGAAAATTGATCAATAACTCCTAATACCTCGAGCTAGGTTTTATTATATTAGAACTCATCACGAGGGAGTATGAAACGCGCAACACAACTTCCCAAAGGATTAATCCAAAATAACAAAAGGGAAAAAAATTAAAATTGTAAAGAATGATAGAACACTTATATAGGAACATGTAAAAGGAATAACATAAACGGACAAACACAGGAAATAGACATTGTATATGATTATATAATATATCTCTATAAGGAAAAAACTCTTTTTTCCATATTTAGAAGAAGGTACAGAAAAAGTGGATGGAAACATAAAAAGGCATATAGTTATTAAAAGCTAATTACTCGAATTTTCTCTCAGATTGCTCAGAAATAAATTCTCGTAAGAAGAGTTTATTATTTATTCATTAAAAATTTCTGAGCTGGTGATGCATATATTTAAAAGAGAATATTGGGGGCAAAATATGTCCCATAGGGTTTTTGTTTACATCCCTGGATTTAATTTTTGTGCAGCCTAACTGAGTGTTGTCTCTTTTACAACAATGTATCTCTGTCCCAAAGTCAAATCTACCCATCATACATCAATATAAGTGTGTAGTATTGTATGCCACCTGTCTAGAATATAGTATGTACGACAAACCACACACGTTAGTATAACACAAGTACAACACTGGAGATGTAACATTATTCCGGTGCTACAATATGTACCCTAAATTATAACACAAATTTCGCACTAGAAATCTGTGATATTTCGTTCGATTATATAACCACACTAGTGAGTATGTAGTTTAAACTGTTAAGTTCGTACTATAATAGCTTGCTGGGGACAAGACAGACAAGGTCCAAATTTTGTCTGGATACACTGCAGGGGGATATTCACACGCAATTATTATCTATGATTTTCCAACTCACTTTCCAAGTTAATGAAGTTGCTTTTCCTCTAAGATATCCTCCCCATCCTTTAGCCCTCGATCAAGTAGTTTAAAATCTTGATGTCAGACATTCTGATTAAAAAAAAATAGAATTAAATAAATGGCAGCTTTAGAACAATTTTTACTTTTGGTGTTATTTTAAAGGATTATAGAGTTTTTTGGATTTTGTAGTAGTTTTTACTTTCTATTCAAAACATTTCTTCTTTCTATCTATTTAAATGGGGGAAAACAACAACAAAGGTATGTGGCATTCACTTAACTTAAAGAGTTGTCCATTTGAGAACTTTCACGTTAAGTTACCTTATGTGAAGTGTTCCTGTGAGCCAATCATGTTGTGAAAAACGTAAACACAGCTATTCATTTTATTAAGTATGATATTTAATTTATTTATTATTTGTTTATTGTAATGGTTTCTAATTTGATATAGTTTGTTTGTTCACGTCTTACAAACACTAAAACGTCATGACCTTTTCAATTCTTACATTTTATTTTATAGCTTCAGTAAACTTATTTTGAAGTATTTGAAGACTAATCAACTTTATAATCTTGAATTCCATTTTAGTGAAAGTATTTATTTTCCAACAGTTAAGACCCATTAGTTGTGTTTATCTATTTGTTATGTGAATCTTGTTATGTATAGATATGTTTCTTTGCATTACCTGAACATTAATTGAACATTCAACGAACAATGGAAATTATATACACCCATTTGTTCTCAAAGTTTCAGTCTTTGGTTACTAAAACTACTTACATATAAGTCAAGTTATGTGATATTAAGATATCACTCCTAATAGATAATATCCAGCCAGACCCTTTTCTCTCACAAGAGACTAGACTGCCGATGATAAGGAGATATAGGTTTGAATCCTGGTCGGGTGTAATGAGGGTGGTTTTTCCAAAATGGTTTTCCACTTTTTCTCCACGCAAATGCGGGTGTACTGCCTCTAAATTCAAGCTCCCTCATCCTTGACTCATTAGCATAATTAGTACATATATGTATAAACTAAACAGATAGTAAGACGCGGTATTTAAAAAAAAATTCTTATGCAGTTGTAAATTCATGATTGGTATTGTGTCTGTTCTAGAATCAAGTTAGTTTGTAAGTTATGTGTCAATATAAAATAAATGCGCAGCACATATATATACTTGTCCGGGTCTGTTCTAAAGATGTAATGATGAGGTAAATAGATTTTAGAGGAAGTGTCCTCAAATTATGTGGAGGGAGAGTGAAAAACAATTTAGGAAAAAAAACCCAGCTAAAGTATACCAATCCGTGACTCAAACCCTGGCCCCCACGTCACCAGCTAGCCTGACATTTAGTCCGCGTGTCCATCGATGTGGGGTTGATTTAAATTATTGGTTCAGAAAGTTCACGTTTAATGCTTCTATTAAAAAATAAAATACTACTGAGAATATAATTACACAGACACACAGACTAAATAAGGATTTTTATTTAGAAGGGAAAAGACTAGTAAAAGATTGAAATCAAATTAAATTGTTTACTGATAATGTATGTCAAACCATGATTTTAACTGTACATTAAAGTTGCATTTAGCAATTACGTTAAAGAAGGAAAATTAAAATTAATAGTAAACACAAATTAAATAAAACCATATCAAACGTAAAAGGTTTTTTTAGAGATATTTGCGACATATTTACAGTGAGCGTATTTTTTTTATAAAAGCAGGACAAAGAATATATCAAACATGCCGTGTACTGTCATGATCCAATAAAATGGATAAATAGAGAATACAGAGTAAAACTAATAGAAGAAAGAAGAAAAATAATTTGAAACACAAAACTATCATTAAAAACTCTTTTTTTCATTGCTAATTCAAGGTAACACAGAGTCACATAAAGTCAAATAATAGTTTAATCGTCAATTTCAAGGAACAAAATATTAGTGTCAAGAAAATATCTGTTCGTAGACCGAATAATACATATTAATATAACTTTATTTCTACTTTCATTATTGATTATAAAGAAATGTAGGGTATTGGTTGATCATCACCTCAAACTAATAATTCTGTATTTAAGTGCTCAGTGACGCAGGAATGGTGAAGGGGTACGGGGGTGAATCCCCCCTCCCCCCAAAAACAACAACTAATAATAGAGCTTATAGATAATGTAAAAATCTTGTTGAGGCAAGATATAAGGTTCACACTATGTTAACATAATAAAAATAAAATGTGCTTGGAGCACCCATTGAAGAGATTTTGTAAACTATTATAGTGATACCAGCTACATCAGCCTTTGCAGAAAGTTTTTTAAAATGCTTAGACGTATAAAACTATCTTCACTCCATGATGAGACAAAAAAGACTAAATCAGCTGTGTCTGCTTAATGCATAACCTGAGAGGCTTAACAAACGTGAAATTGCAAAACTAATTAGTGGTTTTATAGCTAGTAGCGAATATAGGACAAAGGTAGTTAGAAACCTACTTTAATTTTTATTGTTTCATAATTTTTAACTGGGTCGAATCATATATTTTTCTTAATTTGTTTTGTGTGTATTTATTATAATATTTGGTATGCCTAAAATAAATTAGAATAATAAAAGATTTAGCACCGTGTCTTACTACCCGTTCGGGTTATACGCTTTAAGTACTAATTACGCTAATTGATTAGGAATTGGGTAGGTTGAATTAGAGGAAGTGAACCCGCATTTGCGTGGAGGATGAGGGGAAAACCATTTAGGAAAAACCACCCCGAGTTCACCCGACCGAGATTCGAACCTCGATCTCCCCGTCCTCAGCAGTCGGGCTCAACACGACAAGCGTGTTAGCCAACTACGCCACCGAGGCGGGTAATAAATTAGAAAAATGAACATTGTGACTGTTAAATATTACATTTTCCCGGTCTTTTTAATCCCAACAATGTAGTAAACGTTTTTGAAAGACGTATGTAACAAAAAAAAAGGTAAAACAAAGGTAGTATACACTAAATTTGGTCGAAAGTCAGTTCTGAAAGATCTTTTTTTCATAATAAAATCATTCTATATAGTAGGATTTTGTTAGGGAAGAAAAGGCCTTTTAGAACGGACTTCTTGCAAAAATAAGTGTATACTTTCTTCCCTTTTCATTGGAATTTATATACTGTACAACACATATTGGGAAATATAACTTGTAAATAAAAACTTCTCAAAGAAATAAAACTCAAGGGTGTGTTTGTTGCACTAGCAGCTCCAATTCAAAATATTATTTTCTAACTTCAAATAGAAGTATTTTTGGAAGTAATAGATTAAAAAAAACACTAGTAACTCTGGGTTTACTACCATCTGTTCTGTGAAACAGCAGGAAATTAACCCAAACTACATAATCGTCCTGAAAAAAAGAAACAGTACGTATGTCACCCTAGTCCCTAGATATACAGGGGACTGAGTGAGAGCCTACCTTGGACCAATGGAGATCAGCTTTTCATTTATCAGAGTAGGGCTTTTGGACGTTTGTAGGACCCTCCCAAATTGATTTCATGATCTAACTAAACTCTTGGATAATTAGATTGGCGAGCACCTCTAACTTATCGTAGCTCTAGGAAAAAAAAATCTTGGCACGAGCTATTTATGCGCCAAACAAAAGATTTGCTTCGTTCATATTTCAACTGTTAAACGGGTTGCATCTTGATCTAATTCAGGGGTTGTCTGTAAACGTGCCCGACTCGTAGCAGCCAAAAAGGCACGTTTGTTTGTTCTTCACGGATTCGGGTAGATAAAGTTATTTAGAAATATTATCTAAGACTCATTCGAGTGATAGTATAAAGTTATTGGGTGTTTAAAACTTGTCGTTTACTGGACTAGCACCTTTTGGTTTTTTATTGTTATACTTTCAACCCAACAGTTTTTTCAACCTCTCGCACTTAGGTCAGGCATTGTTTCATTTATTCAATTCTGTTCGAATTCCTACGAGAAAAAGAATCAAGGTTGACTAAATTTCTGCCAATATTGGCAATTGGTGTCTTTTAAATATTAAGTAACATAACAGGGCCTACATAAAGTTGACTTTTTAGGAAACACACTCACATAGAAGGAGATAAGAAAATCACAATGTGAAAATGGGAGGGTTAAACTTGGGTCTACCTCATTTGACTCCAGACAGCTCTGCTGATTGCTAGCTTATCAGTGGCGTAAATGGGGGACGGGGCTGGGGGTTTAAACCCTCTCATTGATTTGAAAAAATAAAACAAACATAGGCGATTTTTTTGAAAAAAAAAACCTCTCCATTATTAATAATCATGTAAATTATTCATTATATAATGCAGCATTGTGAATTGTTCAGTGTTTTAGTAGGTTAAAAAAAATAAACTTTTTTTAAGATACTTCATTGTGCAATACAAAATTAATAATTTGAATTACTCTACAGGTTTTCTCTTTGAGCTTACCACTTCGCCGAGCATTGAAACTTGCGAATGTATATCTTCTAGCTGCATGGTAGCATGGTAAATCGGCTCAAGGAAAAATTTCAATAAATAAGAACAAACACCGAAATTGAGTTTTCAGCTATTTAAGAATCAGCTAAAAACACTTGCTGGATTGTTTGGTTAAAATCTTGTTACACCAAAACTATCTACCAGACCATTACAGAGGTATAGTGTAAAAGTATACTCCGATGAGGCTTACTTCTGAGTTGCAAATTTTTGACCGTTTTTTTGAATAATTTTGCGAGTCAATTAAAAACTCGTTTCTTGAACCATCAAAAAGTGCATGGCAGTTTTATGTGCCTGATGCCAAAAGAGGAATAGGCTATCAATGAAGTAGAGAAGGAAAAGTTGAAAAAGCTGGTTACTTTTTACGGCCAATATTTGCATTGTAGTGATATGGCAACAATTGGTGAACTTTACATGTGGCACGAAAGAGTGAATGAATTGAAAATAAGTTCAAAAAAGGCCTGCAATGAAGAAATATTCCTATTGATCAGAACTTTGTTGAACATCTTAGTAACCTTGCTAGTATTAACAAATACCAGTGAAAGATCGTTCTCAATTCTTCGGAGATTAAAAACGTACTTGATAAATACAACAGGCCAGCACAGGCTGAATGGCCTAGCGATGTTAAATATACATCGAAAAATAAGAATTTTTCAGGACTAAGTTCTTTATGAACTGGTAAAATCACCTTGTCGATTGGAATTCAGATTATTAATGTTGTAATTGGACACTGTCCTTAAGTTAGTTTGCTGTTAAACCAAACAATGTTTCTTTCATGTTCTACAATAAAACAAAATTGTTTATTAAATGAACTTGTGTTAGTCTAATCCTGTTTCAGAGTTTTAGTTTTAACTGAATTGCAAGCCGATTATTTATTATAATCTTAAATTGTCACTTAGGGACTCAAAAATGAACCCTCCTTTTTTTTACTGGTGTAGAGTTCATACCTCTTCGGGGCTTTACGCCCCCCCTCCCCCGCCAGTCACCCCATTCATCAATCCTAGCTACGCCTATGTAGCTTGTACAATATTGAAGGCTTCTAGTTACTGATTTATAATTTGTTATATCTACTATATTCTATATGTTTTATTGTTATTTTTACAATTTTTATTTCAATTAATTGTGCTTAGTAATATTTTTTTTAAACATAAATGTATGCAATAAACGCAATTAAACTGAAATAAACTAAATAATAAAATACATTAGAATTTTAAGAATCATCAAAAATTATTTAGCAAACAAGACAGTGAAGACCAAACAAGAGAAAAATGTTGACTTTCCGTAATTTATTTAATTTAAAAAAATATATAGTATACTATTTTATCTGTTTTTGGGGATTCATTTATGTCGGCATATAGCTGGTGCAAAGCTCTTTAAAGAAAAAGAAGGTATAAATACATTAACAGATAGTTTAACAATAACAAAATGTAACTGTATAATATAATCTATGCTATTGTATTTTTTGTTTGTTTAACACATACTAAATAATCTAGTAGAACCAAATAAACAGCAATTTTAAATAAGTCAAGCGAAAAAAAGACTGAAGAGTCTCACTATGAGGAGTGGTGTATCTTCTATTAAGCTCTTTGCAGTAGTCTGCTAACCGTCGTTTGCTACTCGTGTCTCGTGCAACGCGCGCTGTGCTAGTCAGTTTTAAATTTGGCTCTCAGCTAGATGGCCGGAATTTTCTGTCAGATGCCTTTCATCCCTCATTCGTTTACATATTCTCTTGCGAGTTTATGTCCACGTTGAATTTTTGATTGGTGTATCATATTCTTTAGTGAAATATAATGAACAATGTGTAGTGCTTATAACAATAATCTAAGAAGATACCTACCATAATTCGATTTTTTTTAAAAAAATCAATATCCGGATTAGTGATTTTTAAATAAATATTGTTCGATCTTGCCGGTGATATTTGAAACTGTTATTTTTTCCTTCCAAAATGGGCCGCAGGACAAAATTGGTGTATCCGTGCCGTGTTGAAGGATGGCTAAACGTTTGTGGTGAGTTGACATTTCCTTCTTAGTAATCATTTCATAATAGGCTTAATATTTGTATTTTTTAAATTACCATATTATTGTGTTAATCAAAAACAGCATTGCTTCTTAACATATCTTTTGGAGAGCTAACTTCCTAGCCTTTTTCTTGATGGTAGAATTTTATGACTAAATTTATTATCCAAGGTCCTGAGTTGATATCTCACCTGCTTTAGGTTTAACTTATAATGCATTTTAGACACAATAGAAATTCTAAGCTTACATACTACGTATCATAATGAAATATTCGAACAGAAAATTGAATTTCAGAACTTTGATTGGCTTTCAATGCAATGAAAAGTTTCCCTAAAAATTTTTTCAAAGATGCTCAAAGCTCATGTCCTCGTTAATTTAATTTATTTAAATATGACAAAGTAAAATTGATTATTTTGCCAGTCAGTTTCATTGTTTACTGCAAAATCTCTCACCATCGATTTTGAAGATAGTATTAGGCCTACCAACTCCAATAAAATGTAAATTAAAACTAATTGGTTATTTTTTATATTTCTAATGCTATTGTTTCTATGGATGATTTTTTTCTCTTAGATATATTGAATAGTATATGAAAATAAGCGGACAGCATATATATTATTTATTAGTAAAAACTATGCAACAACACACATAAGCAGATGCAAGCCATTTAATATTTAATCTGTAGGAAGGTCTATAGATAAGCATTCATTGAGACTTTTCAAAGTACCTTTTAACACTTTCGGTCTTGGAAGTTGTAAGAGTGAATAAGTTTTGCAGTAAAAATTTTAAATAATCAAAAAGGCATACTCTTTTGTTGAGTAAATAAAAAGACTCAATTAAGAATTAATTCTGCCTTATAGACACAGTTTTGTTTATTTTATCTACCAATAACTGCTAGAATAGTCGAGAAGAAATTCTTAAAACTCCAGAAACCAAGTTGGTTTACGTATATAATGTTACGAGGAACATGCAAATGACTATCCAATTTGTATTGTGACACCCCCACCCCCCCTATTAAATTACATAATTCAAATTCACAGATCAATTCTCTACTCATATACCAACTAACTTTCGTTTCCTTAGTTTTGAGGTCCTTTAAAATATGTGTTGGTTTATTTCAGAGTTAAAAATTGCACCTTTTAAAGTATTTTTAGTACTTACAAGTCTGTATTTATGTATAATCATATAAAATAAATTTGTGCATTCCAGTAAGCATCAAGCTCGTGTAGTAATGTTAAAATGTTTTGTCAATATTTGTAATATTTGGTTCAATATTATTAATACTGTTTAAAAACTCTATATTCTGGGGTCTCCCAAACTTTCTGTTATCCGACAGCAAGCGATCTCTGGTTTGGCGCTTTATTTCTGATAGCATAAATAGAGAAAGGAAATAACCGGTTTTGCATTTAACTCACTCTTTGAATACTTGCACTTTCGTATCCACTGAAGTTACCGGTTTCATAGACCACCAAGTTGCCTACATTCAAACGTTTTTACATATTCTCATACACGTGTGTGTATTCACGGTTTATCAAGAATATTAATTCATGAGTCTCCTTCGACTGAAAAGATGGCACAAAGTTGTACGTTCCCTTAAGTATATTATTTTCTCTCGACGCCTTTGCTAACAGCACATTTCACCTTTATTTTAACAAATTTCAAAATCCTCATGTAAGTTGACCTATATACACGCGAGTATTCAAAGTTTTAACAACATCTCTGAAAAAATATCTGTTGAGGAAATATGTTTTGTATTATAGCAGTACAACAATTAGGCCCATGATAGCGGCGATTTTGTTAATGATACCTTATACCAATATTTTTTTATATATTAAAAAATAAAAGTGATATGATAGGCCTAACTCATAATGTTCACTTTTAGAACATTCGTCCCAATTTCTAAAAGACAAATAGTTATCCTGTTTTTTTTAATAAGCTAGTACTGTCAAGAATTTTTCACCTGTTTTTACTTAAAATNGCTAAATTCACTCGAGTAAATTTACTGGAGCAGTGAATACAAAATTTCCACTTCTCTAGACATTTGGTGTTAGGTACAATAGGGCATAAACACAATACTCCGCTATGATGCATTTCTTTGTTAAAACCATAGACAGGCAGTGGCGGATCCAGGAGTAATGGAAGGCGATGCATAGGAAATAAAAAATATTGAAACCAATACCTTAATGTGGTAAAGTATTACTAACATCTCCCTTGCCCTCTCTCCTAAATCACCTTATCAACAAATCTTTCAACTTAGCTATAATGTACACAAAAGCAAATGGGTTTGAACTAAAACTTTCCAGTAATTAGATTACTAAATTTAATAAAATAACCAATTACTTGTATTAAAATGCGTATTTTTTATTTTGATACCTACTAACACATACTAATAATAGGCCCATATAATTATGTATTAATTTTATTGTGACGGTGACTTTTCCATGAAGTTTTTTATATTAAAATTATAAATTTGTTAATAATAATAGAGTTTCCTTTCAAGTACTTTTTTATTATTATAATTATTAATTAAAACTATTTTTATAAACTAGCAATTTTATTATTAGGACTATCATTAAAATTATTATAGATTAAAATTTTGATAAATTAAAATCTTGATTAATTGAAACTATCAAGCCTAAATGTATACTTTAAGGAGCTATATAAAAAAAAACAATCGCCCCCCTCGACAAAAGTCCCTGGGTTCGCCCTTGCATTTAGACCGAAAAAAGAAAGCATATAAGGGAAATAGATAGGCCTATAGTTGTTATAAAGTGCCCGCTTTTCAAATCTTGAAATTTATCGCATTTCAGATGTTCTGCAATCTCATATTTAATTACTGATTTGTTATTTCTTATATGGGTAATACCAAAATGGTGTTGAAGGTAGCAGCAGCATCAGGCTTCCATTAATGATCTTAAATTTTAAGCGATAGTTCAATGAATTAAAATATACATGGTAAGTTCATTTTTAACAAAGTTCTGCCTTCTATCCTTTCTCTTTGGTTTTAATAACCCCCCCTTGTATCCATTTTGAGATGTAAGGTAGGCCTATAGAAAAGGATCTATAGGGCTGAGATCTTACTTAGCCAGTTCTAAACAAATGCATTCATTTGTTGTTGAGGGGTAAGCATACACATTTTTAAAAGTCATCTGAAGATTTCTTATTAGGCTTGTAGGCTTCATTAGGTGTTATTTTCATAAGAAATACAGTAGCGTGAGAATTTCCTCCTTCAAGTAGGTGCCGCCCTTTAGGTCAATGATCCTCACAAGTACATTTTGACAGCAAGGTGTTTTACTGTCCTGATGTTTCCTACAAGCCACGCCTAGATACCGACAGGATCGCAAGCTAACATGTCACACACGTGCTTTGTACAACGCCGGACGCAAAAATGTATGCATTAGTCTGAGACCGGTGGTCACATGGTATAGCACGTCATTCTTGTATTAGATTGGGGTTTAAATCCCAGTCGGGTGCACTGAGATTTTTCTTTTCTTAAATGCTTTTCCACTTTCTCTCTGTATGCTTACTGAGCTAAGAGTCCCGGGTTCGATTTCCGGCATGGACGAAAATTTATCATTGATGAAAATATGGGTTTACCCTTCCACATTGATAAACTGACGTCCGGGGACTGGATGTTGTGCCTGTCTGTCCTAATATTAAGATGGGTTATAAGGTATATGAAGCTACGACAGGCCTAGCCAGCCGGTAGTGGAGAAATATATGGCTTGAATAAAAAATAAACTGACCCAGGCCACAAACTGGATAAAGTAATGGATGTAAAAGTAAAAACATATATATATGTATATATACATATTTATTATATTGACTTCGGTGGTCTTGGGGTAAACTGCTCGCCTCATGAACCTATGTCACCCATGAAACCAGCCACGACGGATTATTCTTGCGCGATAAAAATCCGTAGCATACCTCCCTTTGGAAGGGAAATAAAGCCGTCGGTCTCATGTCGATTGTGGCGTGTTAAAGAACCGTGGAAGGTATGTTAAAATACCTTTTCCGGTGAAATTGGGATGACCTTTCGCATTCGCTCATAGAACTTCAGTGTGGAAGGCATCGGTGAAGCACCACACTTCCTGAACTCACCTAGTACACGGTATTTCTACCAGATGGTGCGGGCGGCACTAACCGGCTAAAGGGCTGGGTGCATTCCTAGCTCCGGAAGAATATAAATCACATCAAACCAATCTTCAGGTGGTTGACTTAAGAAATATAACTTATCAAGTAAGCAAATGTGGTGGGAATAAGTAAGGTAAGAGGAAATGTACCCGCATTAAAGTGAGGAGCGAGAGTGGGAAATCACCTTCGGTATACTCGGTCGGGATTTGAACCTTGGACTTCCTGTCACCGTCATATAAGTATAGATAAAAGTGACATTAACTTAGTGGGCTATCCGGCAATTTACTACATTATGTTAAATCGTGTAGGTTGTGTTGTTTTCAACTAAATCGGATACTGGTGGTTTATATCGGCCTAGAAAGGTATTCACATTAGCCGTCATAGATAGATTTTGTATTGTAATTTTTATAACTTGTTTCAATGTGTATTGGAGACTAAATTAATATTTATATGCACGTAGAAATAACGTTGATATTGTTATTATTTACTCGCAATGGTGGACAAAGGCACCAGTCTCCTCTTGTTTGGTTTGCCGGTAATGGGAAGGATAGCTTTCGAATCCCGGTCGAGGGTAGTGAGATTCTTTTTTCCTAAATGGTTTTACATATTCTCCCCCCAAATTCGTTGATACTTCCTTACCTTCTAACCCTTACCCCACTAGTGTAGGCCTAAATATGTGAAAAGTCCGCGGGGCAAAAAAAACAACGTAGCCTTAATGTTTTTGTGTTTTATTTTGACTGAATATTTTTTAATTTAAATAAATAACATTTTTTAGTCCAATCGTGCGTGTAAAGAGCGAATAATGAAAAAAATAAAAATCTGAGTCAAGACTAAGAATGATTACATTGGTAATCTTAAGAACAAAGGAGAAATCCGGTGCAGTCTACCTGGGAGTCGAACTCTGTGCTTCCTGACTCGAAAAAGTCACGCACGCTAACCCGCTTGGCTGAGTTTTAAGTTTTTAGGATAATGGCAACGGAAAATTATTCAGGAGAGGGCGAGCGGACGATACAACTTGAACATTTTGTTCGTAGAACTCTCACGAGACATTATATTCGTGGAACAGGTAATAAAGGAAAGAAGACGACATTCTTAATTAATTTATGGCCAAGTCTCTCATTAAAACAAATGTATGAGGACTTTCAATTTTTTTAAAAGCGTTGTTTGTTTTCTTCTCCATCGTTTGTTGTTTCTGTTTTGGGGAAGACTCGTTATTAATATATTACAATAGAAATAAACAGACCTTACTTTCCAAAACTCTCTCTTTCCTCATTTGTATTACTTTAAAAAACCTTGTGATTGTAATAATTTTGTCATATGAGACTTAATGTAGCGTTGTACCTCGTCATAAGACAAGTCGTGGGTTGTTGTGGGGTACGTTAACAACCAATCGCATCTCGTCAGACCCGACTGTGGGAAAATACGCTGGGCTGCCCGTATTAATATACCTACCTACGTGAACCAGTTATACTATTCAGTACGAATTTGTCCCAGTGGCTATCACTGAATCATTACCATAAACTGAATAATCTTAAAATATAGGATGAGAATAATGGTTCCAGTTTGGACCAGCATCCTACCAGAGCGAGACAAGATGGGCCAGACTCGATCAACGGGACTATGGAGTCTCTTTCCGCAATGTGGTTATCAGTCATGTCTCCACGCGAATACTGAAGCAATTGCCTAAATTTATTTTCAACAAATTCTTTAATGTTAGATGTGGAACGAACATTTGTCTACCTTCAAGTCAGTTATATATGTTGCAAGAGGTGGATCATTGGCTACCTTCAATTTAGGCACATGATACAAGGAACGGACAATTGGCTGCCTTCAAGTCAGTTATATATGTTGCAAGTGGTGGATCATTGGCTACCTTCAATTTAGGCACATGATACAAGGAACGGACATTTGGCTGCCTTCAAGTCAGTTATATATGTTGCAAGTGGTGGATCATTGGCTACCTTCAATTTAGGCACATGATACAAGGAACGGACATTTGGCTGCCTTCAAGTCAGTTATATATGTTGCAAGTGGTGGATCATTGGCTACCTTCAATTTAGGCACATGATACAAGGAACGGACATTTGGCTGCCTTCAAGTCAGTTATATATGTTGCAAGTGGTGGATCATTGGCTACCTTCAATTTAGGCACATGATACAAGGAACGGACATTTGGCTGCCTTCAAGTCAGTTATATATGTTGCAAGTGGTGGATCATTGGCTACCTTCAATTTAGGCACATGATACAAGGAACGGACATTTGGCTGCCTTCAAGTCAGTTATATATGTTGCAAGTGGTGGATCATTGGCTACCTTCAATTTAGGCACATGATACAAGGAACGGACATTTGGCTGCCTTCAAGTCAGTTATATATGTTGCAAGTGGTGGATCATTGGCTACCTTCAATTTAGGCACATGATACAAGGAACGGACATTTGGCTGCCTTCAAGTCAGTTATATATGTTGCAAGTGGTGGATCATTGGCTACCTTCAATTTAGGCACATGATACAAGGAACGGACATTTGGCTGCCTTCAAGTCAGTTATATATGTTGCAAGTGGTGGATCATTGGCTACCTTCAATTTAGGCACATGATACAAGGAACGGACATTTGGCTGCCTTCAAGTCAGTTATATATGTTGCAAGTGGTGGATCATTGGCTACCTTCAATTTAGGCACATGATACAAGGAACGGACATTTGGCTGCCTTCAAGTCAGTTATATATGTTGCAAGTGGTGGATCATTGGCTACCTTCAATTTAGGCACATTACTAACTTCAATTCGGGCACATAATCAACCATGGATAACTGTTTAATTGACCCACTGATGATACAATTTTATTGGGAAACGGGGGGGGGGGCAAATAACTTTTCTTTTTGTCATTACAAAGAGAAGGAAGGGAAGTACGAACTCTTAGGATAGGTTAAGTTTGCTAGCTATTCACTGATGGATAGTTAATTTACTAATACTAGTTTTGCAAGTATTATAAATGCCAATACTTTTTTTTCTTGCTTTTGCGGTATTAGGTTCTAATTGTCGAACTCCAACATGACTTACCTGGCTTGAAGGTGGCCAACTGCCTCCTGCAGTTTTGAATGTTAAATTTAAATAGGGTATCCAGTTGTCCACGACTTGGTTAGACTTTTCTTCCTTTTGCGGTATTAGGTTCTAATTGTCGAACTCCAACATGACTTACCTGGCTTGAAGGTGGCCAACTGCCTCCTGCAGTTTTGAATGTTAAATTTAAATAAGGTATCCAGTTGTCCACGACTTGGTTAGACAGGCTTAAAAATATTGAAGGGAAAAGGGGAGAGTTCAATTTTTAGCTCAAATTGAGTTATTGCTTCCATATGTTTGACAATCACGAGACCTTTCTAATGCACTTTGGATTTAGGCTAAGAGAAGTCTGTCATATTTAGATTAATTAAAAAAAAAAGTATTTACTGGGGTCCTTAAAGGGTTTGAGATTGTCCTTTAAAATGTGTCTAATGTGACATTCACCCTTTTCCTCTTCAATTGATCAAGTAAAATACCTGATATTGTCTTTGGAAGTTATCTTCCATTCCCCCAAGAACCCCGTGGGTTCGATTAGAATGACAACCTCCCTCCCGTGCAGTCTCCAGTCTATTCCAGTTGAACATGGTTTCTACCTTCTGTAGTCCTCTACTCTAGGCAGTTAGAGCAGGTAAAATCATTTACCACCCATGAAGTAGGAGTGTGTTTGTGTTGTGTTAATCATCTACATCCTGCTACGATGGAAGAACACTTCTCTTCTTTCATTTACTGGGCGCGACAGACAAACGCACGAACAGGAGTTTTGGACTTTGAATACAATTTTGGTCAAAATAAAAAAAATATTACTTCATTAGACGTAGGCAGGGCCTGATTAAGGGTTAAGGCCGCCCTAGGCTAATTAATATGTTTGTAGAAACCCCCCTCCGCAATCCCACCCACCAAACCCAACCATACAGTGATGCTAAAAGTAGATGAAAACCAATACATACAGTAGACCCATGGCTTCTTTGGTGCTGACTGACAGCTGACAGTCAACACTTAGGTATATACCTAAATTTTTACCGTCAGAAATGACAGCTGCTAAACACTATTTTTTGGAGATCATGTGATTCGGCGTAGGGATACATAATTTGGCCTGGTAGCTTTTCAAAGCTTTTAGCTGTCAGCTGTGAGCTGTCAGTCAGCACCAAAGAAGCCATGGAGCTACTGTACATAGGCCCTACATATATTAAAAGTGTTATTACATGTTTTAATGTAATGTTGAGAATATTATTAATTAATAACTATGCAGACTTGAAATAAACTAATAATAATTAAAGGTAAATTATATCACGTAATAAATTAATAAATGCATTACCCAAACCCACCGTTTAGTAGGTTGTTGTATTTATATTGGCACACACATGAGATAGCTATGTGACACTTAAATTTAACACTGAATCGTTTTCTTTTCAAATTATCAAATGAAAATACTGTAAACGACTAATTTGTCTTAGCCTCTACATTAGAAATTCAAGTAGCTTTACATTAAAATAAGAATCCTAATGCCTTTTAATATTATTATTTAAAGTTTCGTTTCTACTTTGGGGAAACCAATTTTATCTTATATTCTAATATTAACTACAGCTTTTCTTCATTCAACATTTCTCGCGCCCCAATAAAAAAAACTTGTGGCCCAAAATGTGCTCCCCCTCCCCCCTCCTCACCCTCCCCACAAATCTCGTGCCCTAGGCTGCAGCCTAATCAGGCCCTTGACGTACGTAGCATCTGAAATATAGTGCCACAGAATAATGTTGACAATACCATGATTGGAGATGGTATCAAATACAGAAGTGATGAGGAAAGTAGGTGAAAGGAAACATGGAAAAAAACTTTTTTTTTTAGTACCGCGTCTTACTACACGTTTGAGCTGCACGCTTATATACCAATTACACTAATGGGGGTAAGGAGTAGGAAGGCGTAACTAAAAGAAATGCACCCGAATATGCGTGGAGAGAGAGAGTGTAAAACCATTTGGGAAAACCACCCTCAGTGCACCCGACCGGGGTGGAACCTTGATCTCCCTCCCTGTCTTCGGTGGTCTAGTCCAACACGAGAGTAGCGCGTTAGACCACGTGGTTACCGAAGCGGGTGATATGTAAATTAAAGACCACAAATCGAATGTTAAGATTGATTTATTCCACACTTTTAATGATTATAGGAGAATGATAATTAATAATTCAAGTCGGGTTGGAGTGACTAAGTGTGTGTGTCCGATATGTATGGTGGTACGACCGCTGCTAACACACGTCCAAACTGTGATGGCGTGTGATCTCGAGTGGTTTTCTTGAATGGCTCCCGCGAGGGCTTCGCTTTCAATGTCACTTAAAAAATTGAAACTCGGTTTCGAGGGGATCTTTTACAAGTATTGTTCCTGTTCCTTATTGCTAGTTTTTAAGGACCATAAATACTAAAAGAACATTATAGACCTATATTGTACCCTTAGTTTATTATTATTATTATTAGCACCGCGTCTTACTACCCGTTCGGGTTATACGCACTTACGCTAGTGTGTAATGGTAAGGTGATTGTGAATCAGATAAATCTTTGCCGGGACCGAGGATTGAACCCCGGCCGCCAGCACAGAAGTCTGACACCTTACCCCTAGGCCGCCAGGTCATCTACCCTTAGTTCAGAAAGTAAGACCAAGTGACGTTCCAGTACGTCCTTCACTAAAACTCATAATTATTGCTAAAGTTAACATGAAATATGTGTTATGCTTCAATGTGGAAGGGAGAAATTCAAGACGGAGTTCAAGATCGAAGTACAGTACATGAATCAGATAGTGAACGATGTTGGCAGAAGAAGGTACGAAGATGGTTAAAAACATATCCTGGGATAAACAAATGTAGAGAGCTGTGCAAGAAACCTATCTCAAAATTGATGACCTCATGATGCTGATGCTGATGATAGATGTAGGTCTAGTTTAATTTTTTATGATATTTTAAAAATCATGTTAATATTCCGTGATTCCGATAGCAAATATAAAATAACTATTGATCAATTTTTTTTTAGCACCGAGTCTTACTACCTGCTTGGGCTGTACGCATATGTACAAGTTACTCTAATGTGTTAGGGTTGAGGAAGGTAGAACTTAGAGGAAGTGTACCCTCATTTGGGTGAAGGGAGTGTGGTAAACATTTAATTTAGTCAGTACTCCCGACCAGTATTCGAACCCTGCTCTTTCTATAGCCGGCAGTCTATCGCAAGGATGACGCTTTAGACCCGGCGGGCATCGAAGCGAAGTTGAAAATTAAACTAAACGTATCCATCGAATCGATTTAAAAAAACATATTTTAGCCAACATGTTTTTTGTTACTTAAACTGTAAACATATTTTCCTTGACCCGCGTTACCTTCCATCCCACCTTAAAATATGAACTGTGAAAAAATACAATTAATAATTGTATGGATTTGTGGGAAAATAAATAAAAAGGTGAAATTATTCATATTTTTTTTACAATTAATTTTCTTTTCACAGATTCTTAGAATTTGTCCGGGATCTAAGAACTACGACAATTCGGGAAAAACTTCCTTAAAAATGTATTAATTTAACAGTTTGGTGATTTTCTTTTACAATAAACTAGAGCATACTCTAAAGTATTAAATCGGAACTGTAACAATCCCCGATTTTTTATTAACTTACATGTTGGTTACTTTTCTACAGTGCTGCGGTTGCTTAACCAACACGCAATACAAATCAGAAATTAATATAATTCGAGTTGTTAATTTTCAGTATTCATAAAGGCTGAATTATTTGTTTGAACTCCGCAATCGTAACCTGACTTTTATATAACAATCAACATGTAATAGAAATCAGGAATTGGATACAATTCCGAGTTGATAATTTTCCGATACTTCAATTAACTATACTTTAATAGAAGAAATTACTTTCTAGTGTAGACCTACCGCGCTTGTTCGTTTAAGCTCACGGTTATTTGAAAATATTTTCGTGAAATAATAGATTCATTCACAAAAATCGCGAAGGAAACTATTAAAAAGATGCAATGATACATAAATGCCTCAAGCCATGTAAACGCCTAAGAAACATTTTAAGAAGTCATTCCCTTAAAATTTTACAATTCTCACAAGACTGAAATCCTCACACTTCGCTCAGTCAAATTGTTTGTCTTAATTACGAATGTCTTCTTATATTTGAGAACAAAATTCTAAAAATGCTACCTAATTATAATACACGGTTCTTTTTTATGTTCTCAGACAATTTGGAATTATTTTTTTGTTTAGTAAAATAAATATATATATCGATGGGAAACTCTGCCTTATTTATTAACACATTTAGGCACTCAGATTATCTTATAGATAAACATATTACTTCATTAAACATATGCAAGGCCTGATTAAGGGTTGAGGCCGCCCTAGGCTAATTAATATGTTTGTAGAAACCCTCCCTCCGCAATCCCACCCACCAACCCCACTCACCAACCCCAACCATACAGTTATGCTAAAAGTATATGACAACCAATACATATATAGGCCCTAATTGAACAAAGAATTAATTTGTTGTGATATTTGAGGAGGAAATCTTGTTCCTCGAACTTGGGTTTCAAATTTAAAAAAAAAAGATATCACAAGCCCTCAGTAATCCCAGCTAAGTTACCGACTATTTTATTATACCTACATGGTCGAATATTTGAGCATTATGGGTTGAAAAAGAGTCGAAGCAGAAGATAGTACATCCAAACCACCCGATTTTATTGCGTCGTAAAGTCTTCCAATTAATTTCTTAAGCCAACTTAAGAGTTACTAATATGAGCTTATTTATCTAAATCACATGGAGGGACGTGAAAGGTGTCGCATACCAAGTTGTCGGGTGTCACGTAAAGCATGGGATTGAGGAGGGGGGGGCGGGGGGGGGAGTTGTCTCTTAGCTTTCTCCCGGAGCGGCTGGCACTGCCCGAACCGACCGGTATTTATTAGAACATTCCATCCTGTACCTGAATGGGCGAAAATCGTAGAACTTGTTGGGAAAAGAAATTATGGCACAAGTTTTACTTTCACTCTAAAACATTTATGAATATATATATATATCACAGGCTGAAAACACAGAAGGGGCTGCATTTCAGAACATTAAATACTGTCTCCCGTTTCGGTGGCCGCGCGCTATAATGCACTACTCTCGCAATAGACTAGACTGCCGATGACAGGGAGATCGCGGCTCGTATCCCGGTCGGGTGTACTGAGAGTGATTTTTCCTAAAATGGTTTTCCACTCTGCCTCCACGTAAATGTGGGTACACTTTTTGAATGCAACCTTCCTCATACCTTACTCATTAGCGTAATTATTATATATATGCATGCGTACAACTTGAACAGATAGTAAGATGTGGTGCTAAAATAAAAAAGTTATTTTAAGCTATAAAATAACAACCACGCCGAGTAAAAAGAGGGATAGCAGTAGCCATCTTGTAGGAGTTTTATTGTTTCCGATAACGTCTGATTGTTGTGTCTATTCACTTGCGGCAAGTTATAAATTTTTCTAGTATAGTCTGTTCACCATAGGAAGTAACTACTAGAGGCCTATTTTGAAAGTTTATATTATTACTTGAACTATTTTCATGTATTCCAACGTCAAGTAAATGGTTCTGCAACTGTCAATAATTTTTGATAACTATTAAATACATTTGATAACCTTTTGACAACGTTTATGTTTCTACCTTAATTTATATTATAATATTAACTATTTTTCCTAAAGGATTCTCACCCATCCGTAAAGCTTCTTGAAAAGTCATGGAAATTAAAAATGTGTTAAAATTCCTCGGAAAGACCTGAACATTTTTCGCATCATCATCACCATCATCATCATCTGGTTCCAGCGTCTGGCCGGGTCAGTTTAGTAAAATGGCTCCATCTTCCTCTATCGTTCCACCATTCTTCCTCCTTTAATTTCTTCCATTCTTCTCTACTCACTTGCAAACTTTCTGTAAGCTGCTCCCTCCATCTCTTTCTTGGCCTTCCTTGTGGTCCTTGTCCTACATACTTCATTTCCAACATTTTCTTTAGTATTCTCCCCTTCTCCATCCTCATTATATTCCCACACCCTCTCAGTCTTGCTTTCTCTACTACCTCATGTACTCCCTCACTTTTGTATCTGTAAAAATCCTTCTGGTGGAATATATTTTGCATAACCATATGGATTAATCCTGCTAAACCTGATTAATACTGCTAACAAAATTCTGTTCGAAATTGAACGGTAAAATTTAGAATAAACATAAACAGGAGTATTCATAATTTTTTATAGTCTTGTAGACTTTTATGTGTAAAATTGAATTATTATGTGTAGTAAAGCTAAAAAAAATATTATTATTATTTAATATAATATTTTTGCCCAGAAAAAAAAATCATATTTCATCTAAAATGTTTTGGGTGTTCTCAAAAAAAATGGCAACCCTGTTCTTATCATGATCCGACTACCATCCGATGCTAAGGCTAGCTCATTAAACAACTCGGTTCCTCTTGGCACACTCGTAAAAAGAATCCCTCTGAAAAGATAACTTGAGAGAATTTGAACGTATTTTTTTATTCGCAGGGTGAGGAGGTCCTTTTTGTCGGTGTCTTAAAAAGTGCCTGGAGGAGCCCATAAAACCGCTCGGGGAAGTTTTAATGAGCTTTCTTGGGCAGTTTGCTGCAAACTTTCATTCCGCCAGACGGCATTATAATATTATTAGGAGCCGCAAATTGGCAATGGAAATTAAAAGGGGCTCTTTTTTTTTTTTTTCGAACTCTAGGATGCGATTTCTGGCTCGGGGCAAATAGGTCTGCAATTATATCATCTGATTTAACAATTCAGAAAAAGTGAATTTTATGGAACTACGTGCTTGTATTATACCACAGAAAAAAAAAGAGTAAAGGCTAGTGCGGATCAAAATCCTATCTCTCGAAGTAAAATCAGGTGTATCAACAGCTTCTACCCTAGCGGATAAAAAAGTGAATGGCATCNGCAGTGTTTAATCCAAACCCAGCGTAATAAGCAGTTCAGATCTATATGCTTTCCCAACCCTTAAATTCGCATCAGTGGACACGTGGACTAAACACTAAATTCTTCTTGTCTGGTTTCCCGGTGACGGGTGTTGTTCCTGTCCGGTGTATTGACGGTCAAACCCGGGACCCTTCTTATGCCAATAGGCAGACTGAGCCAAGGTGTTGGACGTACACCAATGGTTATGGCTGCCGACTCTTTACAAAAGTTAGTTTGTTAATACCCTTATTTTTGCTGGTAGAACAATAGAGGAAATTCAAACATATCTTCTTTGCCGCCAACATTAATGACATGCTAATTTATTATTTGGCTAATTTTGTAAGTATTGATAATATATATCAAACGTGACATCTGCAGATCACATGGCTCAACGTATGAATATATTAAAATTGTTTTAGTAACTTTAGTAACTACTACTGTTCTTCCTACCAAAATCATACTATACAACCCTGGGTTTAGAAAGTTCAAGATAATTACTAATCAAATCTTTTGTTTCAAGAAACATCTTCTGGATAACTATAATTTTTGTAAGCTTATACTAAAAATATGATTAGTTAGCATTTATTTTTTGTTTTAGGGTATTTAACGTTCCCTTTATAAATTAATTTATAATATTAGCACATGACTTACATACGAACTTAACTCTAGAACAGACACGACATTTAGTCCCTCGCCCACTAAATTCATCATTCTGAAAAGGGACCCCCCCTCCCTCCAATTTAACAAACGATACATTTATCGGCTCATCTAAGAATCGAACCCGGGACCTCAAGCTCAATAAGCATACGTTTGTTACCGACTGAGCTAAGGTGTCAGAAATATTTGGAAAATTAGGTTTCTCTAGAAGCTAAAATTAATCTTCCCCCTGACATTTTTTGATTATTTCATGCCCCTAGAAGCATTTTGGTATGATCCTAATCTGGCAAATTTTTGAAATTTGGATGCTTTTAAAAATTTGGAATGGTCACCTCCCAGAAAATGTTTGAAAATAGGATGTCCCTAGAAGTAATTTTCTATGGTACTTTGCTGACAAATTTTTGAAAACTAACTTTATCTTGGGGATGAGGTGAGGTGATTGCCCCATTTGTGTCCCTTCCCCCGCCTCTTCCCTCCGGGTACTCCACTGTTTTCTTCCTTCTTCCTCATTGTAACTTATACGGTAACATATCCTGTCAGGAGCGAGGTCTGCCAAGTTAATTAGTGACAACTTGCGTGTCGTTCGTTCAAGGTCACTGCCCGTAAAAGCTCGTAAATAAAATCCGTGCTTGGGTTCGAAGTTCGGCGTCCACTTCAGGTATTTCGTCGTTCTTATCTCTTTGTCAACTCGTTATATGGTCTTTCTGATTTTATTTTGTCTGACAAGATGTGACTATACGACTTGTAACCAACGCCTCACATTGTATTTGAGAATACAAATAACTTGTAATCGATGACTCACATTGTATTTGAGAATACAAACATTAACTCCAAATAAGTTTAAAATAAAATTATTTTACCCCACAATACTGGAACTTAGGGCTATCAAAAACAACGTAGGCCTATGGAAATATATTTGGTCCAAGATAGGATGAAGATTATGGAGAGTGTAGGAGATTTCATAATGATGAGTTATATGCATTGCGCTCATCGCCAGACATTGTTAGGGTAATCAAATCGCTCAGGTTACGGTGTAAGGACATGCAGGGAGAATGGATGAATCTAGAACAGCGTTCAAGATATTGACTGGGAAACCTAAAGGTGCGTATTCACTTGATCATTTTACTTCTAACGAACAGAACAAGCCGAACACCCCGAATGAGCTCGAACAAATGATACGTCCGAATACTCCGAGCATTCGGACCATTTGCTGGTTCTAGACTTGTGCACGCCAATTTTACCACGAATAGGACAAGCACTTGAGGGAGGTCAGTATCAAAATGGATTTGATAGTGGCAACAAGTTCTTACTTTGTGCTGTGTGCGTTGACTAAAAAGAATAAAAAGAGTGACAGGGAAATGTAGATAAGACGGTTGTTTTGTAGCTCGCAAAATACAGAACTTTTAAGGGGATTGGACAAAGGACATATCCGAAATTTCACCTGAATGTAATCTAAAGACTTTGAGATTTTGGTTAACCTTGTCGGCCATAGAATTGCGAAGAAAGACACAAAGTTCCGTAAAGCAATACCAGTGAAGGATCGTTTGGCACTAACGTTACGTTTTTTTAGCAACTGGGGACTCATTTGCAGCAAACACTCCAAACGGTCAGAACAGATGCGAAAACACGTATCCATTGAGCACAGGCGAACAACTGACTTCCTTTAAGCATTCCCAAAAAACCGACAGCTGTTTGATAGCCTCAGGCTCGTTCGGTTCCGTTCAGCGCGTGTTCTCGGACAGGTATTCACTTGAGCATTTTACTCCGAACGAACCGAACGCGCATGAAAGAATGCTCAAGTGAATACGCACCTTTAGGGGAAGACCTAGACGCAGTTAGGAAGATAACATTAGATAATGGACTTGAAATATATTGGTCCAGATTCATTCTCGGTCGAGTACACTGCAGGAAGGGTTTTATAATCGCGATTTATAGCGTTAGTTTTCCCGTCCATCTCGCATGGTAATGCGGGTACTATTCAAACAAACTTACTCATCCTTATCTTTTAATTTAGAGGTTATATTATACAAGGGGCTTCAAACAAACTAATTAATCATCATGAACAGCTTCCAGCTACTGGCTGGATCTGTTTGGAACATAAGCCTCTCGACCGCCTCCTTTCCTCCCACCACCTCTCTCCCTCCACCTTGGCCAAATCTTCTCCTCTCTCCTCCACACTCCTCTTTATTCCCTCCAGCCGTCCGTCCCTTGCTCTTCCTCTTGGTCTCCTACCCCCTCACTTCCATATCAAACATCCTCCTTGGCATCCTTTCCCTCTCCATTCTTCTCACGTGGTCATACCGCCTTAGTCGGGCCTTCTCTGTCCTGTCCTGAACTGGCTCTTCCTTTCTATTCCTCTTACTCTTTTATTTCTCATCCTGTCAAATTTAGTCAAACCTATCCTGCTTCTCAGAAATTTCATTTCACTCGCCTGCATTCTGCTTTTATCTTGTTCCTTCATTACCCGTGTACCTGCAGCGTGCGCCAATATAGGCATTGTAGATCAATCACGCTCTTGCACTTGTCTGGTATATCCTTGCTCCAAATCAGGCTTCTCACACATCTGAAAAATGCCTCTGCTTGCCTTCCTCTCTCACTTATTTCTCTTCTGTTCCTTCAACTTTCTTCTACAATACTCACCAACAAATTAATTAAACAATGTAATTGTTACGTTCGCTCTGTAAAGATAATCAAGTTGAGCATCCCACTTGGAGTGTTATCTGTGTGAGTCACCAGCTGTGTAAATACTTCTCCTGGCACCCAGATGAGTCCGCGCCCATAAAGTGGAACCTGGCAACACCTTCTAAACAAGCTTTGTAACATCTCAGGAGGGAGTCACGCGCCTTACTGTCCGTTTGGGCTATCCTCATATTTACACTAACGGGTAAGGGACTAGGAAGGTATAATTTACAATTAATCTACCCACATTTGCGTGGAGAGAGAAAGTGGGACACCATCTAGGGGAAAAAAACTTAACACACTCAACCGGGACTCAAACTTTAAAAAAACAACTCTTCTCGTCACCTGAAGTCTACTCTACTGAGCTGGTGCACACCTGTCCGTATCGCATCGAATCAGCTAATTTCTACATCAACGTCTACGAAAATGAGAAAAAATCCCAAATCGGGTATCTTTTCCAGACGATGCGATACGCCATATTGCGGGCCTAACTTCAGACAATGCGACCACCGATGCGGGTAAAACCACAATTGAACTAACCCCCACTCTTCACTAACCAGGCTGATATTAAAAATGAATCATGATGACCCGGCTGAGATTAGAACTGATTAATTACGACCCGGCTGAGATAGGAACTGAATGATGATGACCTGGCTAATATTAGAACTGAATCATTATCACCAGGGTATAGCTGAGCACGCCATTTGAACTAGATGCTGAGCCAACCCTGCCATTCTTCATGCCTGAATAACTGACAAGGCTGTTATCTCAGTGAGGCCTCTATAGACCGATTGTCTAACAAAGAACCTTCTGGGAGGGTTTTTCCCTACCATAATCATAGTATAGGCCTATAGAGTATCCACCGTAGTAGAGGTGGTATCTGAAAGCTAGCAGAAGGTTCTTTATGGCAAACATTGACTGAGAGCGACTAATGTCAAACTATTCGGAAATAATTGTTATTTGCTTACTAATACTATTTTATCAACAAAAAGTGTAATAATTCCAGTCTAATAATACTTCCCTAAGGATTGCTGTATAATTGGCGTTTTCGTAACTTATTGAAAGAACCAAATATATTATTACAAACCATTATATAATCAAGTCTCGTAGATTAAAGTGGGCAGGACATGCAGCGTGAATGAGAGGATCTACAGTAGCCCCATGGCATCTTTGGTGCTGAATGACAGCTCACAGCTGAATTTTGACAATCAAAATTTAGGTATATACCTAAATTTTGACGGTCAAAAGTGACAGCTGCTAAACACGTGTTTTTAAAGATCATCTGGTTCAGTGTAGGGATACGTAGTTTGGTCTGGTAACTTTTTAAAGCTGTCAATTGTCAGCTGTGAACTGTCAATCATCACCAAAGAAGCCATGGGGCTACTGTAGAACCGTGTTCAGGATACTGACTGGTAAACCCATTGGGAAGAGATAGTTGGGAAGACCTAGAAGCAGATGGGAGGATAACATCAAAATGGACCTGAAAATGTTAAGGTGAAATGAGCGGGACTGGATACAACTAGCTCAAGTACGTCAATGGACTTTTTGAGTTCCTAATACCATAAAGTAAGTATTATGTTTTTGGCTTTATGGTTGTGACAACAACAAATATTACAGTACATGAAATGATAGATTTAAAGTATTACAGAAACTCTTGTATCTTGTTATAACTGGCCACCAAAATAATTAAATGATTTTATAAATTAGATAGAGAAAGAGAGCCGTTCAAAATATTAGTTTCAAAATAAAACTTTCTTATTTTGTTAACAGCGCGAGAACACGATCACAAGACGGTTGGTATGACGTCATCAACCGCCCTTATTTCGGCTGGTTCGCCATCATAATTTTTAAAGAGCACGCCGCATTTTAGAAGCTCTCGTTTGAAAAGCATTTTTTAAGTGAACTACAAACGCCACTTCCCCAAAAAAAGTATTCAAACGGTTAATAATTTAAAACATATCGTTTGTTTGTGTGGATATTTTGGCTGTCAAAAATAACAAATCAACAATAATTAGGGTCGTGCAGATATATTACTATGGTAACTTTTCTTAGCTGTCAGATACCACCTTTCCTGACGTGGATGTCCTATTAGGATTCCAGGAGGGGAAAAAAAGCCTTACAGGTGGTTCTTCATGAAAAACACTGTCTATAGTTAGTTTTCTGCGCTTGTTTTTTTAATTATTACAAGGGGCTGTTACATGATCAAATATTAGAACTTAGTAGCCTAGTTGTGAATGGGGCTGAATAGAGGGGAGTTAAGGTTTTTTAAGCACCGTGTAAAGAGGGAAGCATACGCACTAATTACGCTACTGAATTAGAGTTAAGATAGGTTGAATTTAGAATAAGTGCACCTATTATATTTTTAGGGAGTGTGCAAAACAATTTTGGAAAAACCACCCTAAGTACACTTAACCAAGAATCGAACCCCGATCTTACTTACATCGGCAGTCAGGTCTATTGTGAGAGGGACCTGACATATATAAAAGTCACTAAAACTATTTACCAGTGGGGTGACCTGGCGGTCTAGGGGTAAGGTGTCAGACTTCTATGCTGGCGTCCGGGGTTCAATCCTCGTTCCCGGCACAGATTTATCTGATTACCAAACCCTTCCTTCACCTCTGACAAGACCTTGTGAATGTGGGGAATGCCGGGCCTCCACCGTGGTTCGGATTCCACGTTAAACTGTAGGTCCTCCATTTCATCTCACAATCACCACCCTATCATTACACATTAGCGTAAGTGCGTATATCCCGAACGGGTAGTAAGACGCGGTGCTAATAATAATAATAATAATAATAATATTTACCAGTGTATTTGCGTGGAGCGTTTTCCAGCGTAAGCAGAGTTAGTTAAAACTGTGCCTGTGAAATTGTCACTGGTCAGGTACCAACGAACATACATACCTATTAGAGGTAGTAGAACAAAACTTATGCATGATTAGTCAAATGGGGACGGCTATGGAGGGGAGCGAAATATCACATGTAATCCTGCGTTTTAAAGAGCTTTACCCAAGCTGGCAACACTGTATGACACGACACTGCCATTTTAATACATGTATACATCAAGACTTTTGTTCTGCGTATGTAACTTTGATAGCATCAATACAAGTAAAATAATAATTTCTATCATCTTTTACCGCAAAAAAAAAGTGTGTGTATAGGAAGAACCTTTAAGGAAATACAAACTTTTTTTGCGGACGAAACTGATAACATTTTACTGTTTTATTCGTATCATTTGATAGCTTTTGATAATAACTATAACAAGTGACAGCTGTAGATCACACCACGTGATGTATGAATACGTTTAAATATATCTAACCCGCCTCGATGGTGTAGTTGGCTAACGCGCTAGTTGCGTTGAGCTCGACTTCTGAGGACGGGGAGATCGAGGTTCGACTCTCGGTCGGATGAACTGGGGGTGGTTTTTCCTAAACTGTTTTCCACTCTCCCTCCACGCAAATGCGGGTTCACTTCCTCTAATTCAACATTCCCAACTCCTAATCCATTAGCGTAATTAGTACTTAAAGCGTATAACCCGAACGGGTAGTACGACGCGTTGCTAAATAATAATAATAAAAAAAAGTATATCTAGTATTTTATAAATATGTCGAATGTGGGGAATGCCAGGCCTCCACCGTGGTTCGGATTCCACGTTAAACTGTAGGTCCTTCATTTCATCTCACAATCACCCTACCATTACACATTAGCGTAAGTGCGTATAACCCGAACGGGTAGTAAGACGCGGTGCTAATAATAATAATTATATAAATATGTCAGCTAGGACCCTTCCTATGAAAATTTAACTGTAGCTACACCCTTCATGAAATGTTGTTACGGAATCACCCGAATGGCCAGTGAATCAACCATTCCATCAACGAGAACTACCTGAGCGTGCGAAGCAGGCAATTTCCACGCTTCATTCGCTGCTCCCGTCAGAGCAGGTATCGGGCGGGAGTGTTGGGGGTGGGTGGTGTGTTTTCTCATCATGTTGATCCTAGAGATTCGCTCGGCGATACACCCTGCTCTGCGGCCGAAATGGACCGTGTCAACAGCCTCGCAAGCGCTCAATACAATCTAGATAACAAGCCGGCTTGGCTTTTGTTTACTCGGGATTAACATCTGTAAACCACTTTGACGCTGTTTGGCAACTGCAATTGTTCGAGGGGCTGTAATCTTTTGTTGACATTATTATTGGTATTTAACTTGGTCTTTATAAACTGATTGTATCAACACACGACTTGCAAACTAACTTATTGATCTGTTAACTATTTTAATTCTGTTTGGCAACTGCCATTGTTCGAGGGGCAGTAATCTTTTGTTGACATTATTATTGGTATTTAATGTGGTCTTTCTAAACTGATTGTATCAACATACGACTTGCAGACTAACTTATTAATTTGTTAACCATTTTAATTCTGTTTGGCAACTGCAATTTTTCGAGGGACGGTAATCTTTTGTTGACATTATTATTGGTATTTAACTTGGTCTTTCTAAACTGATTGTATCAACACATGACTTCAGACTAATTTAGTAATTTGTAAACTACATTGACTCTGTTTGGCAACTGCAATTATTCGAGGGGCAGTAGGCCTAATCTCTTGGTGACATTATTATTGGTATTCAACATGGTCTTTCTGAACTAACTGACATTACTTTCAGACTAACTTATTAATTTGTAAACCACATTGATGTTGTTTGGTGACTGCAACTTTTCGAGGGACAATAGCTTGTTGGTGAGATTATTTTTGGTATTTAATGTGGGGTTTCTGAACTAACTTATTGTATCAACACACGACTTGCAGACTAACTTATTAATATGTAGGTCTGAACCACGTTGACCCTGTATGGTAACTGTAACTATTATTTGAGGGACAAAATAAGCTGTTGGTGACATTATTATTGGTACAGTAGGCCCATGGCTTCTTTGGTGCTGACTGACAAGCTTTGAAAAGTTACCAGACCAAATTATGTATCCCTATGCCGAACCATATGATCTGCAAAAACATGTGTTTAGCAGCTGTCACTTCTGACAGTCAAAATTTAGGTATATACCTAAATGTTGGCTGTCAGAAGTCAGCTGTGATCTGTCGGTCAGCACCAAAGAAGCCATGGAGCTACTGTATATAACGTGGTCTCTTTGAGCTAACTGATTGTATCAACACGACTTTTGATGTGTTGTGTGCTGTTTTTGATTAAGTTAATTTATAAGTCATTTGCTTATAATATAACACTGTTGTTAACAATCATTTGTTATTTCGTTTACGTGATCTCAATTAGCTGATTGCTTTTGAGGGGCGAGGAGGGGTCAAAGGTCAAGTTGGCATGTAGGTTTGTAAAAATGTAAGTTAGGATTTTTTTTTCCTTTAGATTTATCATTTCCCCTGCCAAGCGTTTCAGAGGTAACTAACCTATGAAACCTGATAATACGAGTTCCGGACACGCACACACCCTATTTTCTTGGATAATTGGACACTTGGGTGCAACAACCATTTAGTTATATTTTTTTTCTCAGCACCGCGTCTGGACTACCAATTCGGGCTATGCGCTTATGGGTTAAGGATGAGGATGGTTGACTTTAGAGGAAGTGTTCCCGCATTTATGTGGAAAGAAAACGAGAGAAAGAGTGGGAAACCATTTAAGAAAAATAACCTCAATACATCTGACCGAGATCGAACTACGGTATCCACATCATCAGCAGTCTGGTCTATTGCGATAATAGCGCCTTAGACCATGCGGCCACCGAAGTGGTTGATTATACGTTTTAAAATTTGTTTGATATTTGCAGCAAAGGCAAAAAGTTTATGAAAAATTGTAGTTTAAAAAAATACCGGTAACCTAATTGTACGACAATTTGAATAGTACAAACTATCGTTTAATTCGGCTCAAATTATGTTTTCTATGCATATAACTTTTAATTATAATTTTTATTAACTCAAACTTTTTTTTTTGCTGTGCCGTGTCTTGCTAACCTTTTGGGCTATTAGCCCCTATTAGTATATTCACATTACAGGGTTAGAAATAGGCGAGGTAGAATTTAGAGTAAATGCACCCGTATTTGCGCGGTGGAAGATTGGTAAAACAAAAAAAACTTTATTGTGTTCAACCCAGATTCGAACGGATGCTAGTGGATTGAAATGTTGGTGGTAGTCTGGGGTCAAAAGTAGTACCCGGTTCACCTGCGCTTATTTGAATCCCGATTGTCGCGAGAGAGGCAAATACTATTATTCCTAAATGATATATATTTAAATTAATATGAATATATTAATGGAGATTTTAAATAAACTTTTAAAGTGTATGTTTGTCCTCAGCTCAGTCGGTAGCGTGTCTGCCTATTGAGCTAAGGGTCCCGGGTTCAATCCTCGGAATGGCCGAAAAATTTATCATTGTTGAAATATGAGTCAACCCTTTCACATTAATAAGTTAACGGCTGGAGACTGGATGCTGTGTCTCTCCTAGTTTTAAGATAGATTATAAGGGATATGAACCTAAACCAGACCTTGCAAGCCTATGGTGTAAAATATATTGCTTGAATAAAAAACCGACTCGGGCCACAGGCTGGAAATAGTAATGGATGTACAGATGTAAAATGTATGTATGTTAAAATATCAGAAAACTGCAGAGTTGATGTATTAGGGAGGGGTTTTCACTCGTGACTTTGATTCGGGATATTTGGTTAGCATGCTACAGAAATGGCAAGGAGCTGTGTTCTCCGACACACAACATTGAGTCAACATGTTGCCTCTTGTTGCCTTGGTGTAAGGCCGCCTTAAAGTTTTTTTGTTTGTTTTATAATTCTTCAACATTCTTCAGTGCGCGGCGATTCGCTTTCTCTTTAATTATAGATCTAGTTTGTCTTTGGTATAGCTTTGTTCCGTTTCTAGGATATTTAAAAAATACTAATTATAACAGAGGAATTTCATTCTTCCGTGAAGGCATTTTTTTTTTTTTTTATTTCTCTAGCTTTGAATAAAATTAAGGAATATTTTTCTATGAGTTTGAACAGAAACAATTTTCTACTCGCGGGTACCAGAAAAGGTTTGTGCTTAGCTCACGTTATTTTATGTTTGTTACTTAAATAATAATAATAATAATAATTATTATTATTATTATTATTATTATTATTACATACCAATTTACTTTATTCGTGACCCCTTTTAAATAAGACTAAATTATTAGCGACACCGGGCAGTAATGGTTGAGGTTATTTAAATATTCTAGTGTCGGGTATTTGAACAGTTTTAGACCTGTTGTCTATAGCAGTATTTCTCAAATCTTTTTAAAAATACACCACCCTTTTGATACAGCTGTTATATTTCGCGGGACACCTGTTCCACTGTCATTTACGTCGATGTCTGCTCCCCCCTCCCCCCGTCACTTTCTAAGGAAGTGGAGTGTTTTCTGGTTTCGCGACTGTTGAGCAGGCCAAGTTTTTTGATGTCAGCGCGGTTGGTTCGGCAATAAAATATTCCCCTGTGTAAAACAAGAGGCGAGGAGTGGCCCGATGTGACTCATTGGGACGTTTCCTAAACATGGATAGAGCCAAGCTGTCTCAGGGGCACACAGCGACTACAAAACTTATAAGACAAATATTTAGGATTAATTTGGCTGTGATCAGCAATTTAGGATTGTTTGTAACATACGCTTGAGTTATTCTACACTAGATGACAATCTTTGAGGGAACTACAGGAGGAAATATTATCTTCTCTCCCCCTCAGCTACACTAGGTGTCAACCTTTAAGGGAAATAAAAATCCTATAGAATAAATATTGTATCCTTTATACTTCGACTATATTCGGTGACAGCCTATGAGAGAACTGCAATAATAATAATAATACTTAGCGCCGCGTCTTACTACCCGGTCGGCTTATACACTTATGTACTAATTACGCTAATGGGTTAGTACTTAGGAAGGTTGAATATAGAGGGAGTGAACTTGCATTTACCTGCAGGTAGAGTGGAAAACCGTTTAGGGAAAACCACCTCCAGCTCACCTGAGAGAGATTAGAACCTCGATCTCTCCGTCCTCGGTGGTCTAGCTCAGCACGAAACCAGCGCGTTAGCTAACTACGCCAACGAGGAGGGTGAGATAACTGCAGGTCTTATTTAGGAAATATTGCCTTCTCTCTATCTCGACTATATTCGATGACAACCTCTGAGTGAACTTATGGTTTAAAGGAGAAAATATATCACTCCCTTTATAACTTGTTTCCAAACCTCTCTACTCACCGGTTGCTAAGAGTGAGGAGTGAGGAAGTTAGGATGAGAAAGTTCTGGTAGCATCGACGACTCGGCGTTGAAAGATTCATTCTATTTGAAGAAAAACAAAACACCTCAATACATGCAGTTTCCTCTCAGACTGTAATGGATCCATCCATGGCTCGCTGAAACACTTTGTTCTCGTTACCATGGTACCGGAGATCTGCGCCGCGCTCGATTAATTTTTTCCCCAACTAGATTGTTTTTCATTAGAAGAGAATTAAACACACAATACCTGAATTCCATTTAAAAAGAGCCGAAAGAGTATATTTCCCACTATGAATTAAGGCGCATTTAAAAAGGAAACAGAAACAATACAACGCAGCCATTTTGTTGTGGAGAATTTTTGTTTTGTTTTGCTAAATAGATTTGATGTTACTTTGCACATATGGCTTAAGATTGCTGCCCAAATCATCGTGTTCCGCTTCTCACAACCATTCCGGGATAGTAGCATGCTTACACTAATGGGGTAGGGATGAATAAGTTTGAATTTTAAAGGAAGTTTGCCCTCATACGATGGTGTCGGGTTCCTCCACTGAGCCTCAGGTGGTCTCAGTGCATAGCCTAGTTCCTCCACGACACCTCAAGGAAGGGATTATAAGTAGTCCGAGTGTAATAGCCTAGTTCCTCCACTATACCTCAAGGTTCAATAGCTGTCGTTTTTTTAAAACAATAGATCGATATTCCTCATCACGTCCAACCCGTTTGTGTTTCGGGGTGCGATTAGAACAGATTAGTGCATTAGAGAATTCCCGTAAAAGTAGAGAAACTCGGCTATAGAATTTTTGGATGTATAAAAGGATTCTGGTAGGAAGGACCGTATTTAACAGTTACAAAAGTTACTGAAATACTTTTAATATACTCCTAGGTCACGTCATGTTATTTGAAACTGCCACTTTCGAAAAATATGATCAATACCTTTAAAATAGTATTCGAAATTTAGTAAAATGTTATCAATGTTGACAGCAAAATATATATTTTTTTTATGAACGGTTCTTCTTATGGAAATTGGATCAAACAAGTTCGTAGAGAGACTCGACCCCGCTGTGTGCCAGGGTCGGGTGTAAATACAGTAGTCCCATAGCTTCTTTGGTGCTGACTTCTGACAGTCAACATTTAGGTATATATTTGGTCTGGTAACTTTTCAAAGCCGTCAGCTGTGGACTGTCAGTCAGCACCAAAGAAGCCACGGGGCTACTGTAAACACCCGTATACCCGGCCCTGGATCTGCCACAGTCACACCAGCCGGGTCGAGACTGATGCCTTTGCGTCTGGGAGGTCCAACCTGAACAAGGAAGATGCGAGAGAAGTGGTGTGTGATGAGGTAACCAGGTACGCTGACTCACGTACCGTCGCCTGAATGCCGTATTGTATAGTACACACCTCTCTACTACAACTACAGGTTACCTCGTGACGCCGAACGTTGAGTCACGCGCGTGTTGAATCAAATAACGCTGCACGCCGGTCACTGCGCAACAATACTTTACTTCTAGTGCGGTGAACTACAGGTCAAGGAGCGAAAATAAATAATCACGGATAGATTGTTCATCTGAAGCTGAGTGACACAGTTCTTTCATATCAGAAATACAATTGTTTACAAAGAAATGACCCTAAATAACTTTTTTTATTTTTCAACACCGCGTCATACTCATCCGTCCGGAGGCCATCTGAAAACTGACACAACTGGGTTAGGTTATTAATAAGATATAAATCAAAACAAAGTGTATCAGCATTTGCGTAGAGGAAGAGTGTGAAACCGTTTAGGAAAAATCATGTCAGTACACCCGACTGAGACTATAAACTCCTTCGCCCCCTTCCTTTACATTGGGATGAAAGGGTACGCGAGAAAAATAACGCGTTTTTTTCCATATTTTATGAGAAAATAATTGTTTTTGACCAAAATAAATAAAATATTGCTCCAGTACAAACATTGAATTTTTTTTCCACATAGCTACCTCATAATTTCTTGAATATCTGTCAAAGGTGTTCTTGAATTTAGTGACAACTTTTTATTTTCATTTAAAAAGTTTCTCATCAAATGCCGCTATGCTTATAACAGTTATTCAGAAACTTTTTATATCAACATGTTAAGAAAATTGAACTATTGGTTTGTACTGGAAAAATATTTTATTTATTTTGGATAAAAAGAACTTTTTGCCATAAAAACTGCAAAAAAAAAACACTGGCCCTTTCTCGCGCCTCCCTCGATCCCACCTTAACCTGCAAAACAGACGAGAAGAGAATGATGCCTTTTAGTCACCTACTCACCGGTTAGGGGCAGTATATAGCGTGGTGGCCCCCCCGCGTACTTCAAGTCATATGATCTACAGAGGTCGCTAATGATAGATAATATCAATATCTATAAAATATCAATAATAATAACAATATGGTAAAACGTTATCAATATTGACCACAACATAAATTAGATTTTTAAATAAATTGTTCTTTCGTTAAAAATTAGACTACCAATCATTTCATATATTACGTGGCACACAAGTAGTACTTTATTATTGAACGTTTTTTAACGCATATACACTAACTAGAACCTTGTTAAATGCGGGTTCACTTCCTTTAATTCAACCTTCCCTATTCTTAATCCATTAGCGTAATTAGTACTTAAAGCGTATAACCCGAATGGGTAGTAAGACGCGGTGCTAAATAATAAATGATAATGATAAATTACGGTTGAATGAGTTTAGTAAATTTTTTATTTATTTAATTAATATATAGCACGTAATTTGTTCTGTAATTATTTTTAGTTACAGGAAATCACATTGTATTGACTACAACATGTAAATATTAACTTAAGCATGTATTATCAGTTATTACTGCTTTTTACAATTTTATTTTAACCTTGAGCTTGTTAACCAATAAAAATATATTGCATCTGGCTTAATTTTTCCCCCGTTTTCAGAAAATTGTGTTCAGATTTTCCGGAATTTTGTTTTACCGGGGTTCGGTCTATACTCCATTCACGGTAGGAATTAATCTCGGAAAGGTCTTTTTTCCTACCAATATCCTACTATATAATAGATTTCTGATAGGGAAAAAGGACTTTCAGAAAAAATTCCTACGGTGAACGGACAGTAGTTTTACTGTGTCTACAGATACCGTTTTTTAATATGAAAGCTACACATGCGAATCATGATCACTTCCTGATTATCGCCATCATACCTGTCTGTCCGATATTTTTTACCGAGTCTTTGCACCATAACGCAATAAATTCCAAGTTAAGTTTCTAGCAATCAGATGTACACATAGGCCCAGTTTCATAGTCAAATTTAGTACGCCTCAAGTGCGGCGCTACTCTAAGTACATGACGACACCTACCTCAACTAGAATGGAATGGGCCAGTTTCCTATGCGCGAACGGCCCATTCCATTCGAGTTTAGGTAGGTGTCGTCTTGTATTTAGTGTAGTGCCGCACTTGAGTCGTACTAAATTTGACTATGAAACTGGCTCATAGTCTGTATCCGAATAGTCCAAGGGTCCCTAGTCGGATCCTTGAGTTTTAGGATTTATGCACGCTTGATGATTTTACACTTCTCGCACTGTTCAAAGCGAAGACTTTATCAAACTATTTGAATGGCAACAACCGTATTTAAAATGGCGAAAAACGTAAGTTAGTGCTTTAGCAGACGGAACGATAATACTAAAACAATTGCCAGTCAAACACCGCAACCGACACCGCGAGAACAGCGCGCGGCTCATAGCCTTCCGTATCCATGACGACCAAGACCTCTAGAAGGGTACATAGGCATCCTTCGTGACTATTCGGACAGATCTACACTTGGTCACGTGATTGCCAACGCATCTATCAAGGGCACGAGTCAAGACGACGCCGCGTAGACTATTCGGATACAGCTATAGCTTTGTTCGCGATTATGTAGGCTATGTCTGAAAATAGTAAAAGTCCTGGGAACTTAACGCCCTTGGTAAATTGATGAAATTATTTTATTAGTAATTGGTTTTTATGTCGGAGGAATATGTAATGTTGATAGCAGAACTCCTTCAAATTATAATCAAATCGTCATAAGAAAAAAAACATGTATAGCAGTGATAAGCAACGTGGGCCCCGCCGAGATTCATCTTGCGGCCCGCGATCCAAATTTAGGATCAAATAACTAAAACATATTAAAGACTATACATAATTATATTTTATTTAACTCGATTTCCGGGTTTACCTAACATATAATTCACACGTTTGGACACGTCAATGTATTTCCAATATTGGCGTACGTCGCTGAAACGTGGGTAATGAAGGAACAGGATTAAAGCAGAATGCAAGTACTGAAATGAGATCTCTAAGAAGCAGGATTGGTTTGACAAAATTTGACAGGATGAGAAATGAAAGAGTAAGAGGAATAGAAAGGAAGAACCAGTTCAGGACAAGATAAAGAAGATACGGCTAAGGAGGTATGGCCATGTAAGAAGAATGGAGAGGGAAAGGATGCCAAGGAGGACGTTGGGTATGGAAGTGGGGGGTAGGAGGCCTAGAGGAAGAGCAAGGGATGGACAGCTGGAGGGACTAAGGAGGAGTGTGGAGGAGAGAGGAGAGGACTTGGCCAAGTTGGAGGGAGAGAGGTGGTGGAGAGACATATGTTGCAAACAGACCCAGGCAGTGGCTGGAAACTGTTCATGAGGATGATGATGAATGTAATTCAAACAAAATCTACAGCTGCTATTAAAATAACGATTGTGAGATTTGGTTCTGTCACTAGATGTGCATTTCTGAGCTAAGGCTGAAGGAGATTGCATTTAGGAAATGTACCTTCATTTGTATGAAGGAAGAGTGAAAAACTATTTGTTAAAAAAATACCCTCAGTAAACTCGACTGGGATTCGAACCCCAATCCCTCTGTCATAGGCAGTCAGGCCTAACATGAGAGTGACGCTTTATAGACCCATGAAACTATCGAAGCAGGTGCATGCTTTCAATTAATCTACCAGTTTTTTCATTTACTTTTTTTGTATAATAAAGTAGTTAATTTAAGTTGCAATAATACATATTTTCTTCATGGGACTCGATAAAAATGTCGTTCAAAAATGTTTGGTTGGGATTTAAAATGCGTCCTGTAAATATTCTCTCTCTCTCTCTCTCTCTCCAGAATAATGGCCACTGTTCAAAGCAGGCTGATCCCAACTATTTTAGAGCTTCTAAAATCAATTTAAAACAGCCATTGATCATATCCATATGTTTTGTTACTATATTTTTCCTACAGCTGTCAGAGTATAAAGGTTTATGGGTTTGACAAATGAATATATGAATGTAGAATTAGTAACAGTTTGAACTTCCCATATAATTTTTGTAATAGCGGCCCAATTATCCTAATCGAGTATTATCAAGATTTGATTTTATATGGAAGTGCGCCTACATTATACATTATTTGGGAATATTACGAAAGGCTTAGGTGAGCGGTTAACATTCCTGACTCTAAGAAGGCAAATGCTTGATCCCGACAAGATGAATATTGGAGAGGAATTTTTCCTAAATTGGGATTTTTAATAATCTCTTCATTAAAAGGCATGCAATTAAGCTCTGTCACCTGGATCGGGAGTCAAATGGCTTAAGCAGTCACTCCAGCTTTAGACTGGATTGCTGATTACTGGGGTTCGAATTCCGTCAGGTGTAGGGAGGGTGATTTTTCCTAAATGTTTTATTTGTGTGCTGTGCTCGGCCAATCTTTATTATGTTAAATTAAATCCTCTGAAATGTTTCAATATTTTTTACCAGCTCACCTTGGGGCCCCACGCAAATGTGGGTACACTTCCTCAAAGTTTATTCTTCCTCACATTTATCACATTATTGTAACTAGTGTATAGGCCTACCCGGACGGGTAGTAAGACTCGATGATAAAAAAAATATGTTCCCACTGGCTAAATTTCTCTCAGTCCTAAGTCATAGCCATCTATTTTTCGTATTTTAATTATTATTAGTGTATTAATGTGCAAATAGCTTAATCTAGGTTTTATTGTGAAAACAGTCAAGCGAGCAAAAAAAACCTAAATTTTTTCCAAGGATTTAATTTTACATCACAAAGATTAATCGAGCACGGCACATAAATAAATATTTATAGTTTGATAAGAGCCCCTCTCTGTAAGCTAGTCATAAAATATGCCGCATGTACACACATATATGTATATATTTCTCGCTAACTGGGCTAATAAGCTAAGCTATAATTGCCGGCGAGGGTGCAATTCGGAGAGATTTTATTGCGGACTTTACAGATGTGGTTCAATTTGTCCTCCGCGTGTCAGCTGGCGAACTCTTAGGGTGGTTTCCCAACCCTATGGAAAACCCTTGCCATTGGCTCGTTTACCTCCCCCTCCGCCGACTGAATCCTCCCTTTCCCCCTTATAATTACTACCATTACGGCCACAAGGCTAAAATTCAATCAACAAATACGGTTTAAAATGAGCCTAATCTGTGCATTGGGCTCCCCTTTATTTTGGAGCAATCGGTTTTAACTTTTTTTTTTTGCATCACGTCTTACTACCCGTTTGGGCTATATGCATTTATACTAATTACTCTAAGGTTTTAGGGATGGGGAAGGTTGCATTTAGCGGAAGTGTACCCGCGTTAATGCAAGGGGAAACCATAAGTAAAAAAAACATCCCCAGTACAACTGACCGGGATTCGATCCCTGATCTCTCCGTCATCGGCAATCGAGTATATTGCAAAAGTGACACCTTAGAGCAGGGTTCGCAAACTCACGGCTCGCGGGCCTGCTAAAACTATCAGACCGGTCCGCTTGTTCGCAATACTTCTATCCGGCCTGCTGTCATGTACGCACACAAAACATAATAATCTAATTTTAGTGTGCACACAGTTTTTATTAATAGAAATCACTTAGAACTGTGCTATACATTTTTACAACCTTAAATACTTGACGGAAAGAATTTTTATTTAAATAATTTAATAAATATTGTATGCTGACCACGTCTAACATATCTCGCACTATTGGCCCCGTAATGGGATATCATTTATGATGTTCATAGTTCTAACTGGCCCTATTCGTCCATCTTAGGGTGCTGATAATTGTACTGCACAGTTAGCACACGGCCGGGTGATAATTATGTTATGTAATACCTTACCCACTTGGTTTTTTTTTAGGAAATTGGTTTATTTAAGTTCCCAAGCTAATTGAGTTCAACATGAGCGCACTATTTTCTGAGTTAAAATCACACGTTTATAATTGAGATTTTGTACTACAGTGACCTAGATCTTACTTGTATGGCAAACCGACGAGGAAAGAACTCCGCAGAAACTTCTTCAACCCCTAATATCTGTCCTACCCCCTGCTTCTTGGACCCCTTGTCTTTAATGTTAAAACCAACCAATAAGAGAGCTTTTGACAGTTTGATGTTATGAGGGCTAGCTTCTTATTTGCTGTCCTAATACTGTTTGACCTAAAAGGTGGCCAGATCATCACCACACTTTTAAATAAAACGAAAGAAACTTTTAACAAATAAAGGTTTAATACGTAATTTATTTGAATTTACTTCTGAAAATACTGTATGGGTTTGAAATTCAGTAGAATAAATAAAAATTATTTTAATAATATATATCATTTGAATTTAGAATCTTGTACTGAAAATAAAATCGTTCAATTTTGCCTGGTCATCCATGGATGAAGTATTATAAAGAAAATGTACATACTGTGCTTTAAATCAAAATGATATAGCCTACTTCATCCATGACTTTTCAAATAACTGAGAGGGACCCAGAACAGGGTCATTACAACTTCTTCAATAATTTTGCTAAACCACATAAACATGTGGGAAAATATAGGGCCTAAGTGCTTACATATTTTAAATATACACTAATATTTTAATACAAAGCATCAAATAGCTAGTATATATCAACATCGGTAGACATGCATATTAAACGTCAAGCTTTTCTGGTCTAGTTTTCCGATGTCGGGGAGGTTAGAGTTTGAATTACAGCTGGATGTAGGGCCTACAGGTGATGTTTTCCCCAATATGGTTTCCAACCTTCTCTTCACTCAAATGAAATTACACCTTCTCTAAATTCTACCAAATTCACTCCTAACACATTAAGCGCATTAAGTACATACATATGCGTACAGTCCGAAGGGGTAATAAGACGCGGTGTTAAAAAAAATCTACACGTGCTATTGAGCTTGCGCTGGAGACATTACTTAAACTTACTTTATATTAAACTAGGCGATAGGCCTCTTTCCTAATTGCGCGATTTCAGATTTCGCATGAAGTCTATTTTCTGTTTTTTGTGTATATTTTTTGATTTTTCACAAAAGCAGATATCCTGATTTGTGTCTGTGTCTCTGTCTGGTTATCGAGATACGTTGTGTTTGCCATCTTGGATTCGCCATTTTTTTTATTTTTTTTAGTTTAGCTTCTTTATCATAAAGATGCCATGCTACATAGCGTACCCTGCGTTGCCTGGCAGAAATGTTTTTAATTTAATGACAGTCCGTGGAAGGTAGCTTCAAAGTTAGTGCCTTTAAGCCCTGTGTTGCCCGTGGCTTTTTTGTTCTCGACCCGGTTTTTATTTAATTAAAATATATAGTCAACATTTAAAAATTCTGGCTTTGAGATGCACGCGTTCATGCACAGGGTCTACTGATTTTTAAAATTTCAGACCTATGCGTGCGATATCACGAAATGCTCAAAACAGCCATTCTTCATTTTATTAACATTGCTTTGCTTCAGGCGCGGTTTTTAATTATTAAAAAAATGTAATCCAAATTTTAAAATTCCCGTTTCAAGGTGCATATGTTAGTGCACAGGGGCTACTAATTTTTAAAATTCCAGACCTCTACGTGCGTTAGATATCGCACAATGCTAATGACAAACGCTTCATTGTATTAATATTGAAGAAGAAAAAAGGACATAAATTAATCGGTGAATGCATGGACGCTATTGTAACAATTTAAAAAAAAGTCTGACCTGTTGTCGGGCTTTACTATAAGCCACCCGCCTCGGTGGCGTAGTTGGCTAACGCGCTTGTCGCGTTGAGCTCGACTGCTGAGGACGGATAGATCGAGGTTCGAATCTCGGTCGGGTGAACTGGGGGTGGTTTTTCCTATATGGTTTTCCACTCTCCCTCCACGCAAATGCGGGCTCACTTCCTCAAATTCAACCTTCCCAATTCCTAATCCATAAGCGTAATTTGTACTTAAAGCGTATAACCCGAACGGGTAGTAAGACGCGGTGCAAAATATTATTACTATAGGCCCTGAGTTTACCTAGGCGATTTTTCGATTGGGTACAACGACCATTATGACAATATTATGAATAAATATAAGTTAGAAACATTTGTGGTGATTTGTCGACAAATTATTTAGTTGTCGAACGAAGCGCATTTTCATTCTAGTCTTCGTTATTCAAAGGTTGCTACGATACACTCAAATTTTGTAATTTTCTGACAGCTGGAAAAGTTTATTTTCACGTATTCATACGTCAAGTCATTTTATCTGCGGCTGTCACTTTCGTTATATATTATTAGTAACTATAAAATAGTACTAGTAATATAGTAAAATGTTATCAATGTTGTCGACTGTAAAAGAAACATTTGAAACGGCTCTTATGAACATTGTATTGTATAAAGTCTGCGAGAACATTATGGGGGCAGTCAATACTCTCCTCATTTGGGAAGGGTTTTCACTCCCCTGTTCGTGAGGGCAGTGCGTATGAATGGATCTCCGCTTGTATTGTCATGAAGAGGGTCCCTTCCGAGCCACCCTCGGTAGTATTATATACATAGAGCTGGTTCCCAAAGTAACGTTGCGCCAAACACTTGCTTGGCGGTGCCACCTAGTTTCCGTACCAGTTCTTCCGGGATATCAATCTATTTACTTCAATATACATAGGATTTAAGATACCTGACGAGAAATATATTTAAATACTTCTATGCTACGTATATTTCTACCCGTTCGGAATGTCTACACACAGTATTTACACCAATGGTTCTCAAGGGATGCCGTGGTTCTCTAGGGGTCCCCGCGAAAACATTAGGAAATAAGTTTCCACAAGCATTGCGTGGAAAAAAAACCTTTTTAAAAATACTAATTTATTGTTAATACAGTCAATATTTAATCACGAAAGATTATTTTAGTTTTAATTTCACCCTCTATTAAGGATTTTATTAGCTCATGAGAAGAAATAAGGACGTTTCATACCAAGGAATCCGTGAAACAGAGATAATTCATAAAAGGTTACCGCCCTGGCATAAAGCTTTAAAAACCCTGTTTCACACTGATGGAATAAGGACGATAAAGGCACACTTTTAGTGACTGTGTACCCTGTATCTGCGGGGAGGAAGGGAGGGAAAATATTTCATAACTAACACCTCAGACTTACCTCTTACAGTACTTGCTATTTTAAAATACAAAATACAAAACACACCAAAGAGAAATGTCTTTACTTGCGAGGTTTCACTTGTAAGCGGTTTGAAACACGGCAACACTGCAGTATAAAAAACAAAACATAAAAACACTCGACATAAACACAATAACCTCTTTCAAAACTGTCCAAGCAAGACTTGTGTTGATATCCTACTGAAGAGTTCGGTGTTTTTAGTGTTGCAATACTCTCTAGACTTTTAGTTTACACACGTGCAAACATATTGTAAAAACATTGGCGAATATGTGAGAATGGTAGAAACAAAAGTCAACTCGTCGTCAACAAATGAACTGACATAAACGAATGCTTTGACCATCATACAAAGATCCCTTTCAAAACGAGACGTAGCTCGTTGTCTCTTTGTCTTATTTTGTGCACTGTGTCTTACTACTCATTCAGGTTATTCGCATATTTACACTCTTGGGGCTGGGAATAAGGAAGTTTAATTTTTTTTTAGGAAATTCACCTACATTTATGTGGAGGAAAAACATGAAACCATTTAAGGAAAACCACCTTAAATACACCCTATCTGGATTTGAACCTCGATGTCCCTGTCATTGGCAGTCTAGTAATAATAATAATATTTAGCACCGCGTCATACTACCCGTTCGGGTTATACGCTGCAGTCTAGTAAA
Organism: Timema shepardi; assembly: GCA_902151425.1. NCBI lineage: Eukaryota > Metazoa > Arthropoda > Insecta > Phasmatodea > Timematidae > Timema > Timema shepardi. Next base: position 93,370 of record CABFVX010000959.1, read on the forward strand.
TTGTGATGGTGATGCCTTAATCCATGCGGCCACAGAAGCAGGTGGCTATTATCTTGATACGAAGTGGCCTGGACAAGATTTATTTAACACTCCGCTCACCATTTTTGAAAGATTTTGGAACATACACTTGTATAGGTCTACTAATGGAATTGGAATGAGGGATCTAAATTTCAAAGTATGTGAACCCTGATTTGCATGGAGGGAGAGTAACTAACCCTTTAGAGGGGGGAACCCACTAATACACCTGATCGAGACTTGACCTTCCCCGACACTGGCAAAACTGAACAAAACGAGACTGGCGCCTTTGTTGCATGCACACCGTGGTGGGCAACCACATAAAAACTAGTTACAAAAATTGAAATCAAAGGTTATAAGGAATGTAATTTTTACAACCGAGAGAGCTATAGTAGGAATTTGGTAGGAAGGATGTATAAAAATATACAAACCTTTTTATACGGCCATCATTGATAATATTTTACTTTATTATTCATACTATTTTATAAGTATTTATATTATCTATATAAAAAAGTGACAGCTGTAGATCACATGCCTTTACGTAGAGGAAGTGCGGGAAATATGAAATACCATTTACTTTTCCAATAATATCAAAGCGTATTTTCACATTTTGCCATTCCGTTCAATATTAAACTTATAATTAATATGTTTTTAACTTTTTTAGTGTTTAAAGCAAAATTAATAACCTTGAATGTCGTGTAGAAGCACTTATAAGAGATGTGTAACAAATGAGATCAATTTGGAATACTACACATTTCATACCAAAAACTATTTATAATTACTAAAACTAACAAATGTTTCATAAGAAAGTGTAAAAAAAACATGCAAATATTATGTGTAAAACAATAAAATAGTAATAATAACAAATCATTCAAATAATACATTATAATAAAAAAATAATTAATTTATAAATCAGTATTAATAATAAAATATTAAAATATAATAAACTAAAATATTGTATCAGGTTACATTGTTCTCTTACTAGATTTCTTAGGTGTTAGGGAAAATGTTTAAGCTTACGTTGACAAAATAAATCATTTGCCAAATACTTGAAAAATGTGTGGGCATTATGTAATAGTAGTATTATTTATTTCCTGACTTGCTATTTTGGAAACAATATTTTTTGTTAGGTTGTAATAAAATTACAGTAAAATAACGTTTTAACTCAAAGATAAGGATGAATGATCCTTAACCTATGATTTGATTAGAATCAATAAGAACAGTAGCGTAAAGAAATATAGCATGATAAACACCAGCCTGCGAAAGTTTTTGTGACAGCCAAAACAAACAATCGTCTCTCACAAAACAATCAGTTGACCTGTCGAAGTGAAGGCAACACTAGCTGTACGAAATTGTTTTCTGTAATAGTTGAATTAGTTAACGATAGATTGTGACACTTAAAATATGAGAAACAATGATATTCCGTATTGCCCGACTATTCCATAATACCCGCATCTCCTCTATAGAGTTTTGAACATTATTTTAGTATTTTTTTTTTATAAATTAATAAAGTTCTACTCTATATAAATTGGGTTGTAACTCAGTACTAAAGCTCAATTCTTAAACAAGTGTAGCGGGGCGTTTCGTTATATTTTATAACAATTCAATCGTTATATGTTGTTACTAGCTTCGTTGGGGGCTCCGTCCCCAAACTCCCAGTGAGTATTCTTTGCAAGTGGATGTAAACTAATGTAATTCCAGAGCATTTTTTTTTGATAGGTCTTACCGTTTAGCCACAAGAGACCTCCAAAGAAAGATCAGCACCGACTTTAAAGTTGCTACGCCATTTTGAATTTTTTTCAGGGGTTAATTTTTTTTAAAACTTTTTAATTTTAATTCAAATTTTTAATCCCCGAAAAAAAATTCAAAATGGTGGATCAACTTTAAAGTCGCTGCGGACCTTTCTTTCGAGGTCTCTTGTGGCTAAACGGTAAGACCTGTCAAAAAACGGCTCGGAAATTACATTAGTTTACATCCACTTGTAAAGAAAACACACTGGGGGTTTGGGGACGTAGCCCCCATCGAGCAAAGCGAGCTATCACACTAAGCGTATAAGCTGAACAAGTAATAAGACACGGTGATTAAAAAAACCAACACATGGATGTCAAATGTCATCGGCAGATTAGACTAGACGATTATTATCATCTTCTTTGTGCCAAAAACAAATGGATACAGGTGTATTTTTTAAATTGTATTTTTTACAATATTTGTATTGCAACATAAACGGCCCTGTTTCGATCCTCCAAATCTCGCTCCTATTATCGTGGGAAACGAATGCTATGAAGTTATTTTCACAAGCACAAGAGGAAAATAATCTTGACAGGACTTTCAATTACATCAGAATGCACACTCAACTGAGTGCTGTTGTTCACTTTTGCGACACATACCCGCACGCACTCATGCGTAACTTGGCGTAAAACGAACGTGAGAACAAGGCTCCTATATTAGATCCCTTCACCAAAACATGCTCGGTGTAAATCAAGGTATACAGACTTTACAAGGTTGGCTCATAGACTGAATAAGCTATACAATAAATTTATATTTGTGATTATTTGTTTCAATGACTAAATGGTCTAAGGTGTCACTTTAATGCTAGACTGCCCTGCTGAAGACGTGAAGATTGGTGTTCGAAACAAGGTCGTGTTTTTTTTCCTAAATGGGCTCCCACTCTTCCACGCAAATTCTGGTATATTAGCTCTAAAATACTTCCTTTCTCGTCTCTACCCTATCAGAGTAATTATCATATATGCGTATAACCTGAACAGGTAATACGTACAGACACGTGGTGATAATATATAGGCCTACTTTATAGTGTGTATATATTTAAATAACTAGGACTGTTTTTTGTATATAATTACTGACTTTTGTTCTATGAGGAAATGTATTGAGAGGCAGCAACCCGAAGGTTGGTTTGATGTCCTTCCTCATCCACCCACAACAAACAGTGTGTGCACTCAGCCCTTCGGGTGGCTGGCGCTGCCCGCCCAATCCATCTGGGAGAAAGCACATTCACTAGGGAAGTCACGAATAATTGCGGGGATTACCCGTTGCCTTCCGCAACCGAATTTCAATGAGCGATAGAGAAAATGTCTACACAAATCTTGCCGAAAAGACACCATATATTATGTCTTTCAGGAAACTCTTACATGCCACGATTGATATGTGACCGAAGGCTTTACTTCCCCTTTGAAGGAAGTTGTGATACGTGTTTTAATGATTCGATTGGCTGGGTTTGAACCCGTCAACTTTGGAGCTCAGCCCCTTGTGCGAGCACTTTACCCTAATACCACTGAGGTCGACTTAAGAACCAGGCGATTGTGATATCAGACAAAGTAACTGATCCTGGATGTTTCGCCTACACCGTCATCGGAAAACTGGACTAAATGAGCTTTGCGTTTAGAACGCGTTTCCACCGATACGGTTAATATGTTATTAAATTAAATATGTTATTCCTGCGGCTTAGCTAAATTTTATAGTGCATCTATCTACAAAGTTAAGGATCGCGTGGGTTCGATTCCCGGCATGGACTATACAGTGAATTATTGATAAAAGTAAAACCTCCCATTTCGCACAGGTTCATTATTAATGACTGGGCGTTGTGTCTGCACCAGAATTAAGTTATTTTTCAGTGGTGTGCTGATATAAGTTTGTTCAGAAAGTATCTTACAGTTTAAATACCCCTAATATTTTTTTTCCTAACACGTTCTGGGCTATTCGTATATTCGCACTACAAGATTAATGACGAGAAAGGTATGATTAGGGGAAATGCACACGCATTTACCTGTAGAAAAAGTGGAGAATCATTTATGAAAATCTGTCCTCTAGTACACACGGCTGGCATTCAAACTCTGATTTCTCAACACCGTCAATTTAGTCTATTACGAGAAAATGTATGGAAAAAAGGCTAGTCCACGGATAATCGCGATAACTAATATGTGCTATATAGTCCATCTTTTAAAATGGTCCTTAGTTCTTACGTCTTGCGTGAAAGACAGGGAGGTGTAATTTTACTAGTGTACGATTGTATAAGTTCGTAGAGAACAAGAGAAAGATAAATTCCTTTTAGTATACGCAGACTCTCCTCAACTTTACAAACAATCGAAAGTTTCTGTTTTGTCTGGTAGTCTTAGTTTGATAATAGCTTTCAGCGCGTTTTACATTGGGTGGCTTCGAACGAGCCGAGCGTCGGCTGAATGAGAATGCTTGGGTTCTCCTACGATATCAAATTATACCAGTGACATATTTCAAAGGGTGTGGGTACCCGTATGTTAGGACCTTTGGATATTTTACTCTCTAGGGGCTCGAGATCGATTAAAGCCGGAGGGGAGGTTTTTAATTCTCAAAATTCACCCTACTCATGTTTGTTTTGATTAAATATACTATGATATTTGACACGCTTCTGTGATATAATTGTCTAAGACTTCACACTCGAAACGTACTAGATTGCTGATGGCGTAGGAACCAGGGTTCGAATCCTGGTCGGGAATTCTGGGAAAGTGAAAGTAAATTAAAAGTTTATGGGTTTGATGTTTTGCATTTAACGACAATAGTAAATCTAATAACTTTTAAAACGGCCCAACCTATCCCAATACCTAACACCTCGATTAGTATACAAGAAATATGCGGTACATTAAAATCCTTCACATGTTAAGTTTTTTTAAACTATCTATAAAATTTGCAACACAGGGTTTTATTTGTGTGTGTGTATATATATATATATATATATATATATAATTTCATACTTTATTTAAATATAAAGATAATTTAAATATTCAAAATTACTAAATCCACTTTTTTTATTTGTTTAATAGGTAAATTTAAATTTTAAAACAATCCAGACAGCCCAAACATGCAGATTTAATACTCAATTCATTTTAACATTACATCAACACGTGAAAACCTTTTTTNCAATCTAAATTATTGTAGTAAAAAGTGTACTTTGTCATGTTGGCTTGATGTTAAACTTATTTCCTCTCAAAACTGTTGTTTTTCTTGTGACAATGGGGTTATTGAATCCGGAATAGGCGCTAAATCAAAACAGAAACGTGCTTATGGTGCATTTTAAATGTCAACTGAAGGACAGTCTTGTTGTGAATATTAAGGTTAGCCAGGGTGCCAACAATCAGGGGAAATGGGGGGAATCCTGACAAATTTAGGGAATCTTTCGGTATCAGAGAAAACATGGAATTTAATTGAAAATAAGGAAAAATCAATTAATTTAAATAAGTGATTAAAAATCTCATTAATTTATCACCTAGAGGCCTAGACATTAAAACAAAATTGAAAGATTTTGTTTATTGCTGTTAATAAAAGGCTTTGCCTAGATATCACATTCAAACATTATATGGTGCAAGAAGCGGATCCAGATCATTTTCATACGGGGGTCATATTATAAATAACATAGTTACTTACAGTGTTAGATTTCTGTTTAAAGCCATTTAATAGTTTCTCATTAATATTTGATATTATGTATATTTTAAACCGTAATTTTTATTAAATAAGATTATTTTATAAGCCATTTAAAGTGTTCCTCACCTAGACATTTTTAAAATTTTGATGACCTTGGAAGATATTTAGAGCCTTCCTCCCCTGACTTTCTGCCAGTTATCTGCCTTTAGTCTATAAGTTATTTGAAGCGGTCTTCTCCGGCAAATTTTTGACAATAGAATGCATCTAGAAGTCATTTGGAGTTTTATTTAAGGCCATCTTTCAGCTTCATATTCGATGATACCAACGGATTTGAAATATATCTACGGAGGAATTTATTACAAGAAGGGGCAGATTATTTCCCGAGAATCAGATTCCCCCACAGTTCCACCGGTCTTCTGTCCACACATACTCTATATTCGGTATTCGTGGATGAACTGCTCTCAGGCGATTATTAGTCTTCTTTGATGTGTGGTAGTCTACCAGTCTCTATGAGGAACAATGTTCGTTACTCGCTATGCACGACGAATATTTGTACATGAAAACGAATATTTTTTCCACACCTGCGTAAATCATATCGCACATGTAGACCCTCCTAAGAGGTATCTGCGCATAAAAAGATTAAAAAATGGTATAATTTATGTGTTTTGTATTTTCTTTAATAAAATTTGAACTTTTATTTTGTTTTTTGTATTAATTTTCTAACCTTCACAGAGGGGTCAACTGACGCTTTGACACTTCCCACACCCTCCCCCGAATCCGCGCCTGTGTGGTTGTTGCACAGTGTTTGTTATTAATAACGCATTTACACTGTTACACAAATAATACCTACAATTCTTAGTACTGAAAAAAAAAAAAAAAGAATAAAAAAAAAAAATATTTATTGTCTACCAGAATTTTTAGAAAAAATTTATAAT
>CABFVX010000959.1:99929-115537 GCA_902151425.1 Timema shepardi
AAAAAAAAAAAAAAAGTATAAAAAATATAGATATTTATTGTCTACCAGCATTTTTTGAAATAATTTATGATTAATGTAAAAAAAAAAAGGAAAGTGTGTTATTTCCTATTGAAAATTGGAAAAGGTCTTGTTTAGGAACAATTGAAAAATATGATCTTAATAACCTAAAAAGTCAGGGAAGTTTTTATTATAAGTCTTATGATCCCCTTGTTTGCACACACTGCAGTTGAAATTTGAGTATCGTTAAGTGTAAACATTTGTTAAATATAAGTTCTTTTTACTTTCTCTCTATCTTACAGGTAGAGAAAATATTGTGATCGTCAAAAAAAATTGAACTCAAGATGTTGATGAATCTTGACGTTTCATGACACCCCCGAATAAAAATAAAGTTGTTTTTGACTTTCCGTCTGTCTGTTTGTCTGTCTGTCTGTACCTCGGAATAGAGCCTAAACTATTTTACCGATCGGGCTAAAATTTGGTATCTAAGGTTTCCATAGTGTTTCCCCGAGGGGTTTTTGGAATTCGATATCTAACCTTAAAATTAAGGGTCGTTTACTGAAGGGCAAAAAGAGAAAAAGTCGAGTTTCTCAAAATCCGCTTTAACAATTTTGATTAAATTTCATTTATAAATATTTATAAATATTCCAAACAAAATAACTTCTCTCAATATTTCGGCAAAATGACTTTAAGAGCTCCAGTCTGATGCGTAAACTATCATGTTTTATCATATCTCCGAAACTATTTGATATATGAAATTACTTATCGTTACAAATATGTAGGTATCTTTATAATAAAAGTATTTTATAAGAAGCATATTTTTTATAAAACCAATTACTTTCAAGCTATACGTAAATATACATATTTTTTAACTTTTCGAACACAAAAGGTAAAAGTATTGCGACCGCAAAATAAAATCTAACCTGAAATGTTGATGGATGTCGACATCTCAAGGACCCCCCAAACCCTAAAAAGTGGTCTTTGCAATGACGTCTGTCAGTGTGTCTGCTTAAACTTAAAATTAATAGTAGTTTAAGAAAGAGCAAAAAGAGCAAAAATCGATTTTCTCAAAATCGACTCTAACGATTTTGATTAAAATTCGTATCTAGGTGTTGATTAAGATTATAAATAAACTGGATATTTTCATTTGCCATGAAAATTGATTTTAGGGTATATTACAGAAGCAGAAACTTCCGTATCTCCGCCACTATTTGATATAATAAATAACTTATCATTGTAAAATTGTAATACTATTAAAAATAAAAAACTTTTATGTGAAATATATTTTTATAAATCCAACAGTTTCTGAGATATTGGCAAATATATTAATACAATTTTATGAGTTTTAGTTGTAAAGAGATACTACTTAAGCTTTAGCGCAACAATTCTCCAATTCCATAGAGTAATTAAATATAAGTAAGTCTCTAAAAGCTTATGTGTTTTTTCCTTAAACCTCTTAGGAGAAATGGATGTACAACAATGATCTATATCAATTTTAGACTGAATAGTAAATATTTAAATTTTTTATTGGTCAAAATTTATAAATGAGGAGTTTAATAGCAATACGATGGCATGAAGATTTGCAACACCTAATAAAATTTCGAAAATGTTGACCGAAAGTTGAAATTTTAATACGAAGTGTTGACCCTTTTGGACCCAACCTTGAAGTTTTTTTATCGGTCCAAACATACAAATGAGGACATTAATTCTTTATAAACAAAATTATAAAATTTAAAACCGGGATTAAAAAAAAAGTGTTACATAAGTATAGTGCAATTTATGCTTGGGTTTGCTGGTGTATATTATTTCGTTTCACATATATTACGAGTTTTGAGTAAATATCTCCATTTTTAAACAATAGAGCGAGAAAATCCGTGCAGAGTTCCGTACCATTTATTTTGTGTGTGTTTACTCCCTTGAATATATTGTTGTACTCTTCACTGTTAATAGGTTATCAAGGTGTTTTGATATTGTTGTATCTTATCGTAAGATATTAATTGGGCTGTGAATCATACGTTCAGAAGTGTGTGATGAATCACACAATCACTTTAAAGAAAAAATTCAGATGCGGAATTTGTATCCACGACCTTTCAATCGAAAATAAGTCTCGACCCCCATAGTTTAGAGAGAATGAGTAATGTTCCTCTTAACCTTTGTTTAAAATTGGGTTACCCTCCTGTTATCTGCTAAGATATGTGAGTCATAAATGTTGTTTGAGTTGACTTCGTTTAATACAATGTTAAACAACAATAAATCAACAGCGTGAGTAATCTTGTTTTGTCTTTTCATTTGAATACCCTCGTGACCAAATTGCTAAAAATAAATGGTCATTGACCTGTGACATTTGCGGCGAGTTGTTTTGATGTACTTCTTATAAACAGAGAGATCTATAAACATGAGGCGTGTTTTCGTGGTTTACCTGGTATCGATATTAACGAAATGTTTATGATCGAGACGATACTTGGGCTCGGTTTGGTAACGCTTTCCTTGACCAGACTAAACAGTATGGTTACGCCCAAAGAGCCGAGAATTTGTACGGCAATTTCAAAACAGCATCACTTCTTATGTTAGATTTAAACGATTATAACTTTGTAGTCAATAGATTTTAAGTTTTTGTAAATTAAAATTTACAGCAATTACTAGCTAGAAACACATGACAGTAAGTAGGAACTTAAGAACCGTTTAGTTATGGATAAAAGAGAGTAGTATATTATATGATCTAGGCCTATTTGATATTACAGACATACTTCATGTTTTCTAAGGTTATTTATGGGAAAATATGTTTAGTATGTTGTGTAAGTATTAAGCCTAGACAAAATAAGCACCAATCTAACTAAGAATGAAATTAAATAACTCATTTTCTGTCAATTTGCAGAGTATGTAATAGGTTTACATACATTCACTTATCAGTTGTTAGATCTACTCCACCCCAACCGCCATTTTTGTTTAGGAAAAACATCTTAAAATCATTTTCGCACTTCATCTTGGTTAGAACCACTTGGTCGATAACACTCGATACGTAACCAAGTGAATCGTGAAAACTCGCCTATTCATTAAACTCCCGATTATCCGTGCGTGGAATCATCCGTTTTGCGGCTTATTCATGTGTATTTCCAGATTTTATTTTTTATTTTTTACTTGAGTAGATCTCAGATCAAATCGCGGAGTTCCAAATGGTTGCTGTTGACTTTGTATTTTAGCAAACATGACCAACTATTTTTTCTAACGGAAGTGTTTTTGTGTGATGTGATTACTATTCAGAGCCCGTATCACTTTACGGATAACACTTAACTTAGGTAGATAATATAATATTTTTTTCCACAATTTTTGAACAACTTGAATAGCCCATTCCGTGTCTAATCGGCTAGAGTGGTAACACAATGGCTACAGGAAGGGTAAGTCTAAGCCTGGAAAAGTCAGGGGGGTGGGGGGAAATGATGCTGGGGAATTTAATTGAAAATAAGGAAATTTAAATACCTGGCTAAACAAAGCCCATTTATTTCTCAAACAAAGACTAACAAAAGTGTGAGATTTTGTTTCTTTTATGTTTACAAAATTCATTGCCTGGATGGCGTTCTAACATAAGATGGTTATATTAGTGGTTTTTTAGACCACATATACACAGTGCCACGGCTGCCTAAAACATTTAATAATGGAAAGTAAACTTTTATTATAGCTTGATGTTTAGTAGATGCTAACTTTTTTTTTCTTTTCTAAAAACCATGTTATCGATATAATAAAGGAGAATATCGTCAATCACCAAAGAAAACTGGCAAAAGGCTAAGCCAGGATAAACTGAAAAGGGTTTTCTGAAAAATCTAGAAAATAAGGAGATTTTTCAATTGAGGTTTGTGAGTCAGTCTTGGATTAAAGTTCTAGCCTCGCATCGGAGTGTAAAACCATTTGGGAAACAAATCTCACTAAATCCGCCCGGGCTTCTAACCCCGGCTTGCCCCTAACTAGTCAACCACTCAAGACGAAACTTACATCTTTATAAATAAATGAAAGCAAATATAATGTATCTAGGTGGGATTAAACTCCTCCCTTACGATTCAAAATAATTTACCTAGCTACCTAATATAATTAAAGCTTGAATACAAGAAAAACAATCTGGTATTAAAAAAGGTGGATATAGGCCTAATATTAAAAGTTTAAGCACTGGTTTGTGGTCCATTTCTCCCCGCTCACGTGATTAACGTGGCCTTGGTTTGTCCTGGCTCTTATCCAAAAATTTCGCAACAGGTGCAACTATTTTGGGCTCTAACTGCCCACCCTTTTCATTCCAGTGACTGAGAGTATTGGAGCTCAACGCTTCTCTTCTGCTTTGAGCCGTTGAACCGCCCTTGACCCTCGAACAACAATAAATTACATTCTATAATAAGAGGACCTGTGGGAGGGAATTGGTGGTCGACTGGTCTAAGGCGTCACACTCGCAATAAACTGCACTGCCGGTGACGAGGAAATCGGGGTTAGAATCGAGCTAAGATGTACTAATGGTTTTCCACTTTCCCACCACGTGAATGCGGGTACATTTCCACTAAATGCAATCTTACTCATCCCTAAACCACTAGCGTGATTAATATATATATATTGTATTATTATTATTATTATTATGTCCCTATTCAGTTGCTCAGTGGGTAAAGATGTCGACCACAGATACCAGGGACTCTGGTTCGATCCCGTTTGATGCTTACAAGTCACCATTAGTATGGGCTCGTTTCGCTCTACAGTTAGGGAATCAACGATTCTTTCCTTTCGATCAAGTTATTTTGTACGTCTTGTTTTGATACACGTCAAATACCCAAGCATTAAAGACGGTTATCTTTATCGCCATACGACTTACAACTAGTTTAGCGCTAAAACCGACAACACCCACTTTATCCCTCTAAAAAAAAAAGGAAAGACTTGATTTGAGATTTTCCCCTCTACCATTTCGGTAATCGAACTCGGGAGCACCACTGACTGAATTAAAGCATTGGAGCATTAACTATTATACAATTTATTAATGATAGTTTGTTTATGACTTACAATGTTTAGTGGTTTATAAAATTCAAGCGCATTATGGCCGAGCACGAAATTTAAACTACTTTTATAAATGTTTGAACACACAACATGGGAAACAAAATCTTTCTAGGTATTTTTAAAGGTTAATTTCACTTCACATTGTTATTCTCGTATTCACGTGTTTAAAAAAAAAGTTTACCTTTGGGATTAGCGCCAGCTCATCCGTATTACTAAACACGCTCCGCTTTTTATCGGGTCGCTTGGTCAGAGGTGGAAATCCTTTACCGCCCGGATTGGTAGGACGTCCGCGCGTCATGGTGGGATTATTAGAGCTGAATGAAAATAATCCACGGACCCTCGTTCAGCAGGCATGTAAAGCTTGCGGCCCGCGGACCATGGTGGGATTATTAGAGCGAATGAAAATAATCCATGAACCCTCGTTCAGCAGGTGTCAAACTCGCGACCCGCGGACCATGGTGGGATTATTAAAGCCGAATGAAAATAATCCATGGACCCTCGTTCAGCAGGTGTCAAACTCGCGGCGCGTGGACCTTGGTGGGATTGTTAAAGCTGAATGAAAATAATCCATGAACCCTCGTTCAGCAGGTGTCAAACTCGCGGCCCGCGGACCATGGTGGGATTATTAAAGCCGAATGAAAATAATCCATGGACCCTCGTTCAGCAGGTGTCAAACTCGCGGCGCGCGGACCATGGTGGGATTGTTAAAGCTGAATGAAAATAATCCATGAACCCTCGTTCAGCAGGTGTCAAACTCGCGGCCCGCGGACCATGGTGGGATTATTAAAGCCGAATGAAAATAATCCATGGACCCTCNCAAATTCGCGGCCCGCGGACTATGGCTTCGTGCGGCCCGAGGGCCTAGTTATGAGCCAAAATACAATGACATCCGGTTCTTCTTTTTATAAACGCCGGGAAAATATTACATTTTGTAATATGATATTTGGGAATTGACATAATGTTGAGAATTCTGACATTTGAGGTTGGTTTATCAAATATATACCTTTTCTTCAAATTGGATTAATTCCCCTGGATATAATTGAATTTGTATTGTTTGGCAGTACATAAGTATGTTAACAGCCGTTTTCTCATATGAAATGAAACTAAGCCCCTGATAGATAAACATGACTTGTGCTTGACACCTGAACCATTGTTGTATTAAAATAAATTGAAAAGTGACACCTGGACACGGGCATCGAAGCCGGGACCTTTGGCTTAACGTTCCAATTGTGCTCATTCTTCAGTCAAACACTGCCTTAAAATATCAGTGAAGAATGACCTTGTGCACGGGCCGGTCCCTCGATAGCCCAGTGGCGTGCTAAGCCAAAGGTTCTAGGATCGATTCCGGGGTTCAGGTGTCATTTATCAATTTATTTGAGTGTGACTCAAGGCTAAATTCCGTAAGTATAATCAAGTATCCCCCAACTTGTTGTATAGAGTTGCTTTGAGCTTTCTTCTATTTTAGAAACCATTGTTGTAAATAAAAGGTCACATTATTTTGGTAAACAATAGTGGGTTAGTTTTATTGTTTTATGGGACTTACTATTTTCTGTTTGTGTTAATACTATACTAAGTTGGAATTATTTTTACGGAAGTAAAAATACAATACATAATTTGTTTTGTCCTCTCAGTTTTTGAAATGTTCAAGGTGGTCATTATGTACAAACGAATCTGACACGTCTGTCGTTCATTGTGCGTCGTTGGGTGGCACACATTTTACTAACCGCAGCTGATACTTACCAATATATGGGTAAATAATGAGGATGATTCATTTTAAAAATCCTAAATGTATTTGCCTGGAAAGGAATTTGTAAACCACTTATGCGGTTTTTTTTAGGAGTGGGGATGCTACGATTCAAATATTTGCACTGATATAATTTGGTTAAGATAGGTTCAATTTTAGAGGAAATGTATCCGCATTTGAGTGAAGGAAGAGTGGAAAAATCTCCTCACTACACCCGGACTGGATTTGAATCGCTCGTCACTCCCTTTCATCGTCAAACGAGATAAGACGAGATTGTTGTTTTTATCTACGCGCCCATTGTTGTGGAGCTCTCTCCTTAGCCCCATTGTGTTCACCTGTGATTGGGACAGAGCTCCTGTCTGTCTGAAATATTGTTCATTTGACCAATAAGATATTTTTATGATTATTTTTTATATTTATTTATTTCTGAATAAAAGTTTCTAACAGCGCACTACCAACACACTTCTCTAATTTATATGACTCAACATAATCTCATAATCTTGTACGAATAATTTGATAACAAATTAAAATTAAAACTCATCTTTTAATATAATTACTATGGGTGACCTGGCGGTCTAGGGGTAAGGTGTTGGACTTCTGTTCTAGGGGTACGAGGCTCAATCCTTGGTCCCGGCACGGATTTATCTGATTGCCAAACCCTTCCTTCACCTCTGATAAGACGTGTATTAATCACATCTTGTGAATGTGGGGAATGCCAGGCCTCCACCGTGGTTCGAATCCCACGTTAAACTGTAGGTCCTCCATTTCATCTCACAATCACCCTACCATTACACATTAGTGTGTGTATAATCCGGACGGGTAGTAAGATGCCGTGATAATAATAATAATAATAATAATAATAATAGAATAATTATTATTCTACTCTAAAACCTAATATTTACTATCGTGTTTAAAAGTAGGGCCACAAAAAAAAATCACCACAAAGTTAATAATAAAATAGCACGCACAGGTGGACACGTGGACAAAAGCGCTGGTCTCGTATAGTCTGTCTGCTTTGCTGCTGACTGAGAGGTCGGGGTTGTTTCTCGTTTTACATAAATGCAACTACGGATATATTTTCTCTGAATTCTGCCTTGTCCCATCCCTGCGCTATTATTGTAAACCGCGGACAGCCCGAACGGATACTACTTGAAAATAATAGTAGTACAATAACTAAAACATTGCTCGTTGACAGCCTGAATCGGTGTACACGTGAACTAGATGTCAGGATATTCTAGTCTGAGCTGCCAATGACGGGTAGGTCAGGGTTCGAATCCTGATCCAGTGTACTGAGGGTAACTTTCTTAAATTGTTTGTAACTTTTGTAGAAAATGCAGATAGGTTTTCTGTACATTTTGCCATCCACGTCCTTACCCCATTATGTTAATTAAAATGGTTACCCTCCGGACGGGTAGTAACTTAAGGCTGTGTGGAGGAAAAACGACTGTTCATTGACTTGTGAAATGACTCAGGGTTGACAATCATAATGTAACGTCTCTTGATAGATCGCTCACAGGCCTGCGTCGCTCCATCTTCTCGTTATATTATGCGATATCGCAGGAGATGTCTATTTTAACGACCCGGTGAGATCACCCGCCGTTCTTTAGTGGTCAGCCTTGGCTTCACTTACCTGTGATGTCATGGAGATGATGCAGTCGGAGGATTGTTTGGGAGACTTGCCGCGTTAGGGGGTTAGGGACTGAGAGACTCCGCTCAAATACAGTCCGATCCAAATAAGAATACACTTTTTTTTAACAGTTGAAAAATTTACTTAAACAATTTTCAAATGACCCGCTTCGGTGGCCGCGTGGTCTAACGCGCTACTCTCGTGTTGGAATGGACTGCCGATGATCGGGAGATCGTGGTTCGATCCCAGTTGGGTGCACTGAGGGTGGGGTTTTTTCCTAATCGTGGGTGCATTTCCTTTCAAATAAACCTGCACAATCCCTAAACTCTTGGTGTAATTAGTACATAGGCCGTTAGGCGTATACTCCGAACGGGTAGTAAGATGTGGTGCTAAAAACTATTCGAATATTTATGCGTCAAGTAATGTGATCAGCTATCCTTTTTGATTAATTACTGACCGAGTGAAGCGAGGTTCTCTTTTAACCGGATCATTTGGCATTTCGCTTACCTGTTTAGAAAACAATGGTATTGAGAGCATGTTCTAACAAATACAGCAGATTTGAAACATAATTTTAGATCCGATATGGTGACCGATAAGTCTAATAAGTCACTAGACTGTACTGCCGCTGACGGGTAGGTTAGGGTTCTAATCATGGTCGGGTGTAATGAGGTTGGTTCCTCCTAAACGTTTTTCCACTTTCTCTCTCTCTCTTCACGAAAATACGAATACAACCCGACTGGTTAGTTCTGAAACGTGATGACAAAACTGTTGATTAAAATTAGAAAATAAATTATTTCACTAACCCCAATAACACTCTTTCATGTCAGGAGAAAAATGCAGAAAATCGTACTTTGATACATTTTCTGGTTGGAGCATAATCTTGTTCTGATTTCCCGGTTAATCGGTTGTTAAAGTCAAACGTAGTAAATATTTCTTCGTTACCGTGTCAGTTTTTATTTTGTGGGCAAGTTATTTCAAGCACGTAATCCCGCACCCCAGTGTCATTCAATCCACACGGACCTAACTCCTGACTAGCACGTGTACTATTATTATTTTTAGCACCGTGTCTTACTAACCGTTCGGGTTATACCCACTTACGCTAATGTGTAATGTTAGGGTGATTGTGAGATGAAATGGAGGACCTACAGTTTAAAGTGGAATCCGAACCACGGTGGAGGCCTGGCATTCCCCACATTCACAAGATGTCTTGTCAGAGGTGAAGGAAGGGTTTGGTAATCAGATAAATTTATGCCGGGACCGAGGATTGAACCCCGGCTGCCAGCACAGAAGTCCGACACCTTACCCCTAGACCGCCAGGTCACCCTATTTCTAACTGACAAATTTGTCGACAGTTTTTAAAAAAAAGTCGGGAATTTTGGACCAATCAACAAACCTCAATGGCGGCAGTTGTCGCGATTACGACCATTTTCAATAGTGAAATTTTGTGATCGTAAAAAAACACACTCGAGATTTTGATAAATATGGGCGTTTCATAACCCTCTTAAACAAGGTCGTAGTCAGGGGGAGTTTTAGGGGTCAACCCCCCATACCCCCCCCCCCCAAAATATTTAATGACAAAATTTATACAGTTTATTTATAGTTCAAACAATATCAAAATTAAGGTACAAGTACAAATTAGGAGACACTGTTACCATAAAAAAAACACGTCAGAGAGGTGTTTAATGTCTATAATCTTTTCTAGCCTCCGGCAATTGGGGGATGTGCCCGCCAACCCCCCACCCCCTCTTGAAATTATTGGCTGGCTACGGCCTTTCCCTGAAACAGAAAAAAATATTTTGCGATGCCGCCTATCTCCGTCTGTAAGCCCTATATCGGACTAGAGCCGAAACAATTTTACCTATATGGCTACAACTTGGTATCTGGGGTTTTCATAAGGTACCCCCGAAGAATATTTGGAATTGTATATATAACCCTAAAATTAGGGGTAGTTTACTGAAGAGCAAAAAGAGAACAAATTTATTTTCTCATAATCCGTTCTAACAATTTTGGTTAAATTTTGCATCTTGACCCTGTTTAACATTATAGACAAAATTGCAACTTTCATTTTCACGTGAAAATTATGAGGGTATTTTACATAAGCAGAAATTTAAAGTTTTGATCATAAGATAATATAGATATAAAGTCTGTGCGGTGCGCCGTACCATTTATTTAACCTAATGGGACTTTTTCATATTTACTCCAAGCAACTCTTCTTTTAACTTTTTTTTACCGCTGACATAGGTGTGTGTGATTAAAAATAAATTGCGCCATAAAATTCTTATTTTTATTGGAATGTGTAAATAAACATTCTGAGAATTCTTTATCTGTCTAGAAAGACGTTGGTAAAACTGTAAATTATATGGCTGCTACTTAACTGGGGTTATTATAACTTAACTTACAGCAAGTTTAACCATCTTGCAGAAAGGTTGAAAGCCTTTCAGTTATATATTTTTTAATCTGGATTAATTAATATCATTAGAACATTTGCGAGAAGCTGATTGCTCTTGGCGGACATGCAAGATTTAATTGAGTGAACGCTAATGTTATGAAGTGCATTCTTAGAAGCAGAAGGAAAACATTAAGTTTCGTATCTTACTTCCCGTTTGAGCTCTATGCATATTTACACCTCCGGGGTATGGATACTTTTAGAGGAAATGTCGCATTTATGTAGAGTAGTAGTGGAAAACCATTAACTTTTTTTGTCCGCGTGGTGTTCACTGATGTAAAGTCTGTTCAGTGTAGGAATTGTTTTCTGAAAGGCCTTTTTCCCTACTAGAAATCTATTATATAGTGGGATATTGGTAGGAAAAAAGACCTTTCAAAGAGTAATTCCTACCGTGAATGGAGTTCAGGTACTCTTGGTAATCATTTTTTTTAAATGGGTGAGAATTTAATTTATTTTTTTGTTTCGAACACTTTATTGTCAATACAAAGGTTATTATTGATAATGTAATTTCGCTTGAACACGATAACTAAATTCCCTGTGTGGGTTTCTCTAAAACGAGAATGAAACCCATGACCTTCATCACGGTAAAGGGGAATGTTTGCACCGAACCAACACAGAACGACCAACTTAACGAAGATTGTTTGCGGTGAATAAATACGAGTTGGCCAACTTACAAATAACTCTTAAGAACATTGTCAGCTAATATAACCTAGAGCCCGATTTTCTTACTAATGGACATATCTGACAGCTAAAAAAAGTTACTGAAGCTGCACTTCCAGTCATGAAATATGTTGCTGTCATTTTTGATAGATATTAGGACAATGTTTATGTTTTCTCAAAGGTGTTTCGATTGGATTTTTTAACGCCGCGTCTTACCACCCATTCGGGTTGAATACCTATATACTAATTACGCTAATGTATTAGGAACGACGGAAGTTTAATTTAGAGATTTACCCGCATTTGGGTGGTGGGAGAGTGGAAAACCCATTAGAAAAATTCTCAGTACACCCTACCGGGATTCGAACCTTGATCTCCCCGTCATCGACAGTATACGCTATTGCGAGAGTATAACGCTTTAGACCAGGGGTCGACAGTATTTTTTTTTGGGCCCCAATCGACTTCTTTATCAAATATCCTATCTATGATTATCAATCATTTATACACTCTCCTTTTGTTCTTTTCTTGTGTATAGGCATTTTATTTTTATTCCTTAAGATCAACCTTCCTCAAATATTTCACACTTCTATGAAAATACTTTTTAATACATATAATGTATAGGGCGGCCTTAAGCTAAACTGCCGAGAACAGGGAGATTTAGGTTCGAATCTAGATCGGGTGAACTGGGGGTGGTTTTTCCTAAATTGTTTTTCCACTCTCCCCTCACGCAAATTTGGGTTCACTTCCTCTAAATTCAACCTTCCTAATTCCTAATCCACTAGCGTAATCAGTTCTTAAGCGTATATCCCGAACGGGTAATAAGACGCGGTACTAAATTAATTATAGTGTGTAGGGATGTTGATGTTAAATTATTTACATTTTTCATGACATTACCGATTATGTCCGGTAAAGGTTGTTTTGGTCACAACAACTATTATTGGAAAGAATTGATATATTTGACAGACAAGAAGATTCGAAGATTTATTTTTTAGGTGGGATATAGAGAACGCGAGAAAAAGCTAGTGTTTTTTGCAGTTTTTATAACAACACTTTTTTGGCCAAGATAAATAAAATGTTGCTCCAGTAAAAACATAAGAGTTTAATGTTCTTCACATGTTGATATCAACAGTAGTTGAATATCTGTCAAGGATGTCCTGGAATTCCATGACAACTTTTTCTCTTCATTTAAAATGTTTTTGTCATCTAATGCCGCTATACCCTTGACAGATATTCAACAACTGTTGATATCAACATTGTAAAGGAAATTAAACTTTGTTTGTACTGGAGCAATATTTTATTTATATTGACCAAAAAATGTTTTGTTATAAAAACTGCAAAAGCACCGACGTTTTCTCGCGTTCTCTAGATCTCCACCTTAATGATGTTACGTAATCGACTAAAAACCTTGGCGAGATCGACCAGTTGCCGATCCCTGCCTTATACTCCACCAAAGCGTGTTTCCAACTGTTCATTGGTAAGAAAATCCAGATAGCTGGATTACGTAGGCCTACCACAAGTTAAAACTTTTCTCTCGTTAACCTACAAATTGTACAGACAATCTTCAGAGCTTAAAGAAAATCACTCAAGATAGACCTACATTGAAACAATTCATTGGATCTCGTTCAAATAAGTTGACCTGGTGATCTAGGGGTAAGGTGTCGGGCTTCTGTGCTGAGGGTCCGGGGTTCAATCCTTGGTCCCGGCACAGATTTATCTGATTACCAAACCCTTCCTTCAACTCTGACAAGACGTGTATTAATCACAACTTGTGAATGTGGGGAATGCCAGGTCTCCACCGTGGTTCGGATTCCACGTTAAACTGTAGGTCCTCCATTTCATCTCACAATCACCCTACCATTACACATTAGCGTAAGTGCGTATAATCCAAACGGGTAGTAAGACGCGGTGCTAATAATAATAATAATAATAATAATAATAATAATCTCTCAAACAAAAGCCGTGCAAATTAATTTTAGAGCTTGGCTGCTTATGCCGTTCATACGAGTATATGTTTCCATACCTCAATCTAAAACTGAACAAGTTTGTTCTTTTTTTTTAGCACCGCGTCTTACAACCTGTTCGGGTTACTCTAATTACTCTAATGGATTAGGAATTGGGAAGGTTGAATTAGAGGAAGTGAACCCGCAATTGCGTGGAGGGAGAGTGGAAAACCAAAAAAACCACCCCCAGTTCACCCGACCGAGATTCGAACCTCGATCACCCCGTCCTCAGCAGTCGAGCTCAACACGACAAGCGCGTTATCCATCTACGTCACCGAGGCGGGTAAGTTTGTTCTTACTTAACTGCTTTGATTATTAAAATGTATTTTTTTTATTTCGCTTATAATTGCATATTTAGGTTATTTTCAGTATTAGGGCACATATTGCGTGTTTTAAAGAATTTTCTAAACTATTATCTTTAATTCTTATTTTTTCACATTTATCGAATTAATAAAGACTAATGAGTAAATATTTTTTCAATATTCAGACAAAAATTATTTTGCTTTCAATAATTTTTTTTAACAAATTATATCTTTTTAAAACTATTAATCCAAGATTTTCAGGCAACTCAACTAGGGTAGATTTGAAAGAAAGAAAACACTTCTAGCTATGTTTTTAGATTATATTTTAACTTTTCCGAGCATTTTATGAAAGTTATGAGCATATCTGTATACATATTTCACGTATTTTAAAAGAGTCCTACTAATGATTAACTTTTACTGCTATATCTAAATATATTTTAATCTATTTAAAAAAAAAGTAAAACTGTTATGCAAATATCAAATTATATCAAATTATTTGTTATACTGCTTACCGAACAAATTGATAAACGTAATTTTATAAGATAGGCCTACATTTGAAATTTACTGGGAAGGCTAATGTATTAACTTGCACTCTCGACACTGACTCGGGTGGCTGAGGTTTATTTATGATCTGATATATCGGTGTTTTTTCCAAGCAATGGTTTTCCAACCTATTCCCAGGCGAATACTGACACATTTAGTTAAATTCGTCCACCTTGTGCCGTGTTCTTTTCTTAGCAAGTGTAAGTTGCCGAAAGGATAGTAAGAAATACAGGACTAAACAAATTTATTTCCAATCTTACTTATCTTTTCCATTATCGAACCAGACGTGTTTTATTTTAAATCTACAAATACACTCAGAGAATTGTTTCCAAACTTGAAATGCTCAGAAGACGTGACTTAAATATCATAACAACCCGTTGTCGTGCTCTCTTTATCTAACGTCTAGAAACTACTTCCGGATTGGCTACTAAATTTTAATAACTTTTTTCTTGTGTGCATTGCGTCTTACTACCCGTTCGGGCTATCCTCATGAATACACCTAATGGAATAGGCAGGATTAAGGTATATGAAATATACCAGCACTTGAGTGGAGGGAAAGTGGTAAACCATTTAGAGAAAAAAATTACCGCCCGTATACTTGACCGGGGATTCGAACCCCGATACCCCCGTCCAGTCTTGGACCATTCGATCATTGATGAGGGTTTGTTCGTTTTCTCTCTAGCAGACAGTTGTAAACACATTCAAATACCAGATACAAAGCTTCGAGCCTCAGTGCGGATAGCGGTGACCCTTCGATACCTAGCAACTTTTGTATTTTTGTTTTTTAACACCGCGTCTTATTACCCGTTCGGATAATACGTTTATGTACTAATTGCACTAGTGGTTTAGGAAGGTTATACCTTCATTTGCGTGGAGAGAGAGAGATATTAAAACCATTTAGGGAAAACCACCCTCAGTACACCCGACCATGAGAGAGTAACGCGTTAGACCACGTGGCCACCGAAGCGAGTTTATCAACGGTCGATTCGCACACAAGCTTGTTGACTAGGACAATAGAAGGTGACCTGGCGGTCTAGGGGTAAGGTGTCAGACTTCTGTGCTGGCGGCCGGTGTTCAATCCTCGGTCCCGGCACAGATTTACCTGATTACCAAACCCTTCCTTCACCTCTGACAAGAGATCTTGTGAATGTGGGGAATGCCAGGCCTCCACCGTGGTTCGGATTCCACGTTAAACTGTAGGTCCTCCATTTCATCTCACAATCACCTTACATATTACACATTAACGTAGGTGCGTATAATCCGAACGGGT
>CABFVX010000959.1:141909-156752 GCA_902151425.1 Timema shepardi
ATATATATATATATAAAACATACAACATATAACTTTATATATTATATAACATTACCACTCGTTCGGGTTATTCACTTATATACTAATTACGCTAATGGTTTTATATTTTTAGGAAGTGTACCCGCATTTGCGTGAAGGAAGGATGAAAAATAATTCTGTAAAAAAACCTCAGTACACTCGACCACGATTCGAAACTCGATTTCCCCGTCATCGGTAGTCTAGTTTACTGTGAGAGTAGCGCGCTAGACTTTGTGGCCACCGAAGCAGATTTGAACCTACTATAGGCCTACAATATTTTCACTACACGATTTTAACACATTACTTCCTTGATCTAAGATCTTCTATTGACGATCCCCTTTTATGCCCCTTACAAAGGGGCTCTGTTTCTGTAGTTTGTTCAGTACTGAATTAAGAAGAAGTAAACTATTAACAGGTGATCGACCATCTATTGATGAAACAAGAAACCGTCGTAAACATTTGGGCGTAATTTGATAATCTAGAGCAAGTCAAAGTTTTCATCGATGTTCAAGTACAGGCGCATGCGCGGAAAATAAAACCAGGCTTCTTACGTTAGCAAATTTAACCGTTATTTCCATAGAGGACTTTCAAACAAAAGTAAAACAAAATACTTTTCTAAGGGTAATTGTTTTAATTAAATGTACAGTATATTATAAATATATTTATAATTTTAAAATATGCCAGATTGTTATGAATTATATGTTAAATGTTTTAATTAAACACCCACAAAAACAATTCTGAAAGGGATTTTATTTTTGTTGGGGACAGTAACTATTCACAAAACAAGGAACAAAACAATGACCGTGTGAATAGGCGTCGTATATTTCATAGTAGCTAATTTTCTGGTTATTTCTTCAGAGTTTCCTTCATTGTTTAGTTATAGTCTTCTGAATTAAGTAGGAAAACATCGCCCTTGTTTATGAGGCATAGTATTCTCGCAGCTTAGCGCGAGGGAATAACGTTTACTAGGGGACCACCTCTTTTCTTCTCACCCCCGCTCTTTTATATGGTAATATTTGCATCAAACCAGTTAGTGCTTTATTCTACACCCCACCCCCCCTTCACAATCTCCTTCCAAATGTAATAATATCCAGTCCTACCTTACCCGACACCCAACATAATGCAACAGATTTGCCTTAGCTTAAGGTGGAATGGAAAAAAAACCTCATTTTTTATTGCAGTTCTTATAGCAAAAAAAACAAAAAAAACAGCCAAAATAAATTAAACATTGCTTCAGTAGACACATTTAGTTTCATTTTCTACATATATTAATAGGTCTAATCTTAACAGCTCTTGGAATCCGCCTCGGTGGCGTAGTTGGCTAACGAGCTTGTTGTGTAGAGCTCGACTGCTGAGGACGGGGAGATCGAGGTTCGAATCTCGGTCGGGTGAACTGGGGAGGAGGTTTCCTAAATGGTTTTACACTCTCCCTCCACGCAAATGCGGGTTCGATTTCTCTAATTCAACCTTCCCAATTTATAATCCATTAGAATAATTAGTGCGTAAAGCGTATAACCCGAACGGGTAGTAAGACGCGGTGCTAAATATTATAACAGCTCTTGAATAAGTTATTTGTCATGAGACCCGCCTCGGTGGTGTAGTTGGCTAACGCGCCTGTCGTGTTGAGCTCGACCGCTGAGGACGGGGAGATCGGGGTTCGAATCTCGGTCGGGTGAACTGGGGGTGGTTTTTCCTAAATGGATTTTCCACTCTCCCTCCACTCAAATGCGGGTTCACTTCCTTTAATTAAACCTCCACAAATCCTAATCCATTATAGTAATTAGTACTTAAAGCGTATAACCCAAACGGGTAGTAAGATGCGGTGCTAAATATTATTATTATTATTTGTCATGAGCCTATTAGCATTTTTAGATATCTTGTTTTACATTTTTTAAAATTCAAAATTAAAAAAAAATTTAAAACCTTGAAAAATTTAAAAAAATATAAATTTTAATACATTTTTAAAAGAGAAAAAATCCTGTTCAAATTCCGCACTCGCCCTGATGGATATTAAATAAATATTGAGAAGACGATGTGTAAAAATTTAAACTAAACGTATCGCGACTGAACTAGTGTTTGATTTATTTTGACAAAAAATTATTATTATCATTATTATTATTATTATAACCAAAGCAAACCGCCTTTATATATGTGGAAATAAACACTCAAAATGAATAGTTTTGTTTACTACCGGTTGTTTTTAAATAATAGTGTTTTTTATCCAATACTAATTCGAATTTATTATAAATCTCCTTATTAGAAAACCCCCTCGCTCTTTTCCTGCCCCTTATTTTGACATTCTCGAAAATCGAAGTGCTGGTCATTTATCTGTAACCAACGCGAGTGCTTTGCGAGATTGCCAAGTTCGAAAATATACTTTGGAGGTAGTACGCCTCCATTTCCTGCCGTCAATAATTTACTCGTAGGCGTTATAAACCCTCCCTCCTCCTTCCCCCCATTCCCCTGAAAAACCTCAAGAAAGTCATGAACGACATTTTTCAACAGAGTCAAAGCGTACAAGAGTTAAGTTATGTATTTGTATATAGGCTGAGCTTGTTCTTTTATGTGTCGCTTTGGATATTCGTAAAAATGTTATTTAAATCAATACTAATATGTTATGGAAACCCCCCATCTTCCGCATCTAATTATATTGTCATACCATTTTTGTTTTTATATAAAAAGTGGTGTATATATTTATGTATGTATGTTTGTATGTATGTATATATGTATGTGTGTATGTATATATGTGTGTGTATGTATGTATGTATGTATATTAAATAGGTACTGGCTGTATATTGAATGTTATTACTAGTATCGTTCATACCTCTGCCACTTTTATATATGTCATAACCCGCCTCGGTGGCGTAGTTGGCTAACGCGCTAGTCGTGTTGAGCCCGACTGCTGAGGACGGGGAAATCGAGGTTCGAATCTCGGTCGGGTGAACTGGGGGTGGTTTTTCCTAAATTGTTTTCCACTCTCCCTCCACGCAAATGCGAGTTCACTTCCTCTAATTCAACCTTCCCAATTCCTAATCCATTAGAGTAATTAGTACTTAAAGCGTATAACCCGAACGGTTAGTAAGACGCGTGGATAAATAAAAAATAAACTATATATTTGTCATAGACATAAGTGAGACTGAGACAGATCAATGAACGTAACAAATTGCCCTAGCCATTACCAGAATATATATATAAGACTAGGTTGCAAGGTATTGACATTCTATCTCTTTCTATTTACATTAACTCTAATATTAAGGGGTTTATTTTTGTCATGTTCCAATATTTTATTGATACAATTGACTCAATACTTATTAAAAACATAATTTCATAAAGTAAAAATGAAAAGGGCAATTAAGAGGAAATGTACCCTCAAAGAAGAAATTATGGGCAAGCATTACTTGATGCAATAATCCTGGGTTTAATTCCCGGCCTCCTGAATCAAAATCATTCACGCCAAAGCCGAGCTATATAGTTCAATTTTCAACCTTTTAGGATCTACAAACTATTTCGTGGTCAAAATTGATAACATTTTACTATTTTATTAGCGTTATTTACTAGGCATTGATAATATATATTAAGTTACATTTGCATGTAACATGACTATGAAAATAAATTCACCGACTGTTTTTTTTCATCTGTCAGATATTTTTTCTATGACTTTTTTACTCTAGCTGTCACTCAAGTATTCAAACAAGGTTTGCGTTTGTATAGATAGACTCCTTATTAACCTAACTATTAATGTACACAAAGTTTAAACTAAAATTTGACAATTGTTATAGTGCATTAAAGAGTTCTTGAAATAGATTAGTTGTACCTTGATTTTCTCTAGAAAGGACATTTGGAGCACCTTTTAAAAAAACATTTTTTTCAGTCAACAAACATAACATGTTTTTACATTATTAGTGGTATTTAATTGGTATTGATTGATATGACCAATCAAATGTGACAGATGAAGATCCCATGACTTGACGTATGAATAAGTGAAAGAAGAACTAATAACATTTTAATTCGTAACAAAATTGGGTAAAACTTTCAGGGTGTTTTATTTTTTCAACATTATTTTTCTAAATACAGTATATCGGAATAAAAAAATTATCCTCTCTATTCATTGGAGTTTGGACTTCACCTTAATTGACACATGACCCACTTCGGTGGCCGCATGGTCTAAAAGGTGCCTCTCTCGCAATAGAATAGATTGCCGAAGACTGGAAGATCGTGGTTCGATCTTGGTATAATTTACTGAGGTTTTTTTACCTAGTGGTTTTCTACTTTCTTTCCACGCAAATGCGGGTACACTTCCTATTAATTCAACCTTCCTAATAACTTAACACATTAGTGTAATTAGCACATAGGCGTACAACCCGGACGGATATTAACAAGCGGTACTAAACGAAAATCTACACTTGTATGTAAGACAGCTTCACTTCACCTGCTAGTAATGAGGCAACGACGGGCCAGTTTTATAGTCATATTGAGTACACCTCATGTGCGGTGATACACTAAATACAAGACGACAACTAACTAAACTCGAATGGAATGGGCCAGTTTCGCACATGAAACTGGCACATTCCATTCTGGTCTAGTTAGGTGTCCTGTATTTAGTGTATCACCGCACTTGAGGCGTACCCGGTCTGAATATGAAACTGGGCCGTTCTACCAAATATTCCGTTTACATACTTATTCTTTTTATTAAAACTGAGTGTACATGTCGATTTGGTAAACACTTAGGCCCAATCTTACAATGTCACGTTAAAGTCCTCGTAACTTAACCGTTTGTAAAGTCTAACCGTTGGTTAACCTTAGCGTTGCGTTTTACAATACTATTTTTATGTGCGCGTTAAATTACGGATAGGTGCCTTCCATTAGTTCTTAGCGTTAACTTTCTTGGAGCGCTAGATTTGTGTCAAAGCTTTTGATTGGTCTAACTTGACCATAGAGAATATAACCAAGTCATTACAACGTCTATGGAACTGTTATGAAAAAATCAATCAAAACGAGTTCAATTCATCAAGTTTGTTGAGGTTATCTGCTATATTTTATCGTATTTATTTTACTGCTAAAATGTCTGTTGATAATCATAAACGCGAACGAAGTGTAAATTTTAGCAAAGAAGAGGAAATGTTGTTGATTGAATTAATTAATCAATCAAAGTCGTCATAATCATACAATAAATCGGCCATTTCATAATATAAATAAAAGTAACCTCACTTTAATAATAACAACAATCGCCTTGAAAACAATATGGCGGAGTGTTTAACGTTGTTAATGTGGACGTTATGTTTGCTAACCGGAAGGTAGACCTCGCGTTAACTTTACGAGCACATTTACGTGAACATTAGCGCTAACCAAACATTGTAAAATCAAAAGTAGTGGTCGTTATCGCTTAACCTCATGTTAAGCCCTAACGAATAGAATAACATGACATTGTAAAATTGGGCCTTAAAGTGTTATTTTTAAGGCTTTAAAATGAACACGCACCAAGCTATTTAAATGTGTTTTAAAGAAAACTATGTACATACGCAGAACAAATATGTTGTAGAATGCATTATATTGTTTATTTTAAAGATAAGTGGTCGGATTGTATTGAGTGCTAACCCAACTTTTTAAATGTTGGTAACGATGATTCCATATGGACAGTGTCCAAAACCAACAACGCCGCCGGGGTTCTATAGGCCTACCACTCAAGACACCCGTCCGTCTGTTGGGCTATGTTGGGCTCCTTGTTTACGCGAGGGTCGGAAGTAATAGGGATTTACACAGCCTCCATCCATCAACGTCCCAGTATCGGCAGATCAAAGTGAACAGGCGATGTATCGAGAACAACATACGGAAGACCTCTACGATACACGCATGACCAAGGTGTACAGACATGCACACAAGGTGGCTTCATGACGACCGGTCGTTACTACTCTCTGCCTCTACCGGTAGGTGGTCTTGGTCAAGGTGTACAGACACTCACACAAGGTGGCTTCATGACGACCTGTCGTTACTACTCGCCGCCTCTACCGGTAGGTGGTCTTGGTCAAGGTGTACAGACACTCACACAAGGTGGCTTCATGACGACCTGTCGTTACTACTCACCGCCTCTACCGGTAGGTGGTCGTGGTCAAGGTGTACAGACACTCACACAAGGTGGCTTCATGACGACCTGTCGTTACTACTCGCCGCCTCTACCGGTAGGTGGTCGTGGTCAAGGTGTACAGACACTCACACAAGGTGGCTTCATGACGACCTGTCGTTACTACTTGCCGCCTCTACCGGTAGGTGGTCGTGGCGATTGTTTTCTTATACACGACCCAGCTCCGCGGTTTTCATAATAAAAAGGTGGCTTTGAGGGGCTTTGACGCGATGCCGAGGGACGAGCTAACGGGAAGAGAACTTCTAAGAGCAATCCAAGACCTCTCAAACACCTTTGACTAAGGGCTGAGACAACTTGAAGGGAACTAGAACCCTCCAGCTGCACCAGTGCTGGCCCAAGGAAACCTTCGACTAACGGCCGAAGCCTGGGCCTCGCTGGTGCAGCCTGAAGAAGGCCTATTCATCGTAGAAGAGGGTCCGGCCTTGAAATTAGCGCTAGCACCCAAGGCAAAGCTTCTAGAGATGGCACCGGGAAGGGAGAGACACCAGGCGCAGTTTCTTCTCAACGTCGCAGCAAGCTACAGGGAATTTCCACCTAGAGTACAACAGCTACTAATGCATCGGATCAACATAATATACATAGCAGCCACCAAAGGTTGGCCCACGGCAATAGCAGCGGCAGGCGGCGACGCATCACCAGCAATCTACCCACCCGGATTCGTGCCACCGGCCCCAGCGCCAGTCATCACACGGACCCAGGGAAACTATTGGACCAGAGGTGGAACCGGCTCCGGAGGACTCCAACGGCGAGGAAGGGGCAGGCGGCGATACTCAAAGCAGTAAGGAAGAATCCATTTTTGATAACCTTAATGTTGAAATGTCCACATGTATTTATTTAAATTGTAACCTTAAACCGTGCTAAAAAATTGTAATCTTGGATATGAATAAAGTCTCCGGGGTCTCCTCTCGCTTGGCTGCCTCCGGTCTTCCATCTAGTTCCGCGCAGGCTCGAATTGCGAGCAAGTATATAAGCCGGGACCGGAGGGAGGATCGGGACAGTCAGTAGCGGGAGGAGGCTCCAACAACTCCATCTGCTGGGTTTGCTTCTGAGGAAATCCAGAATGTGTCCCATAAAGTGTCCCGTAGCATATTTACTACGTGTAGATGGAACGGATGTTTGAAAATAGGAATTTCCCAGAAGATATCTGGGGTGACCCTCATCTAAATTATTATTTTTAAATAATATAGTTCTTTATAAACTATTTGGAGTGGTCCTTCTCCATATTTAAAAAAAATTTGAATGTCCCTATAAGCTATTTATTGTGATCTTTTTCTCGAATCTTTTGGAAAATTAGGTGTTTATTATAGTATAAGATGTTTGAAATGATCTTCTCCCGGCAAATTTTTGAAAATTATATATCTCTAGAAGCTATTTGAGGGGGGTCTTCATCTTAAATCTTCAAGTTTTTAAATATGAAGTATTCAGAATTTATTTAAAGTGGGTCTCTCCCAGCAAATTTGAGAAAATTGGTTAATCTTAGAAGTTATTTGGAATTGTCTTTCCCTGGAACTTTTTTTTTAATGGATGTCTCTTTAAGCTATTTAGAGTGGTTTTCGTCTATTTTTATTCTAATTAACTGCCTCTCATTACTTTTTGGAGTTGTCCTCTGCCAAAGTTTTGATAATTTAATGCTTTAAGATGCTATTTGGAGTTCGATACAAGCCCATTTTTTTTGGCTTAATATTTGATATTATCAAAGGGGAGGGAAATAAATCTAGATAGGGGCAAATTAATTCCAATCTGGTGGAGGAGGCACACACATTAATTATAAAGGGGGGAAATCCCCCCCTCCCCTATTATGCTCCCACTGCCCGACTTTATTTTTATGTATTTTTTTTAATCGCTGGATCACTTTTAATAAACAAAAACAATTTACGCAAATTAATCCTTAACTTAACACTGAAAATGTTACACTCATTATAAAATACTAAAATTTATATCGAACACGATTCATTATTACCCGACTCTGTTCATTCGCCACATTTAATTTAAGTGCAAAATAATATACTTAGTTAAACTTTAGAACACTTCGAAATGAAGGACAAGACTGGACTGAACCAATGATACCATTGTGGCAAATGCCAGGAAGTTTCTCCGGAGCAAACCTCAGCTGGTAAGCTGGGCATGCATTGTTCTTTAGTATGGATAGGCACTTTGTTGCTTACCATTCATGTTTTATTTTATTTTATCTACTACAATTTATTTTTAAATTTGGTAATTTGGATCCTGGGTCCGGGCCCAATACCATGGTATCAATAGTACCCCCCTACTGGCAGTCTTGTAGCTAACGTCATGTCAAAAACACTAAGAATAGCTCTTCTTCCTGAAGATGAAGAATCTATTTGTTAACTGCGAGAGCTGTCATAAGACATTTAGCTACATCCCGAGTAAAAGAGGGCTACTTAAAATGGTTAGTAAGAAATCAACTTTTTACAAGTACCCTATCTTGACAATTTTTTTTGATTGAGTATAGAATAAAAAATAAATTTGGTTTGATAAGATAATCCAGGACTCGTAACCAAACCAGCACACGTACACAGCTCAAAGCAGCTGTTGAGCAACTACCCCTTCTTCAAGCGTAACAGTATTATTTCTATTACTCCCCTCAAATAAAAGCCAGAAATAAAGAGCCGCCTTTGACTCAAACCGCAACCAAGCAAAGCGTTCTAGACTTTAAAGAAAGCCACCTTTGTCTCAAACTGTTGCATCGTTTTATGTAAATAGGGCATACATGAGGTATTGCGGCCTACTAAGTAGGAAAAGGGTTTCTGTTGGAGAAGGTGGTGACTTAATAGCCCACATACATAAAGTCATAAAATATTTTTTTCGGGGGGGGGGGGGGNAAAAGCTATTAGCAAATACTTAGGCCAACCAGAAAATTATTTTAATTATCTGAGTGATGATATACTGAAAATAAAATCCAAACAAATAATGAAAAATTTTGAGATGAAAATTCTGAGGGAAGTTTGTTTAGGTTTTAACTATAGTCTAGTATTAAAGTACCAACAAACCTAGTATACAGTAGATCGATGTTAGGGACATATCAAACCACCAAGTGCTGTAGTTGATACGATAGGGTCAAGCGATTATTAGCGTGGGTATATCTCACACGTCTTTGTGACCAGTACAGTAGCCCCGTGGCTTCTTTGGTGCTGACTGACAGCTCACAGCTGACTTCGGACAGTAAACATTTAGGTATGTACCTAAATGTTGATTGTCAGAAGTGACAGCTGCTAAACATATGTTTTTGCAGATCATATGGTTCGGCGTAGGGATACATAATTTGAGTTTGGTAACTTTTCAAATCTGTCAGTCAACCCCAAAGAAGCCATGGGGCTACTGTATTAAAGTAAAAGTTACAATGTACGCCCTCTGGCCAACAATAAATATAACTTTGTTGCCATTATTAACATGACTCAACCTTTATAGTCTCTCATCTTTGGATAGTTAAATGTACAGCGGATTGATATAATATAAATTAAGAAAAAATAGACTGCAAAAAACTTATAAGCTTTGTTGAAATATCGGACCACGTAAATCGATTGTTTTTTTTAATTGTTTTTTCCCTCTCTTTCTGATGAAACTATTTATCTGGGACGCGCACTTCTAGGCGAATGTACTGTACCTTATGTTTACCCTGAAAGGTAACAATTTCACTAGACTGATTGATCTAATGGCCCTATCGTATACCTAAACTTAGTATTTGAACTTCAAAGATTACCTTGTGGGGTAGCTTAGAAGATAGTGCTATAGTTTAATTACCCGCCTCGGTGGCGTAGTTGGCTAACGCGCTAGTCGTGTTGAGCTCGACTGCTGAGGACGGGGAGATCGAGGTTCGAATCTCGGTCGGGTGAACTGGGGGTGGTTTTTCCTAAATGGTTTTCCACGCAAATGCGGGTTCACTTCCTCTAATTCAACCTTCCTAACTCCTAATCCATTAGCGTGATTAGTACTTAAAGCGTATAACCCGAATGGGTAGTAAGATACGGTGCTAAATAATACAAATAAATAAAATATAGTTTAATCAGTTAAGATTATAATGCTACCTACCTTAGAACTGTTATTATCACCAAGTGAATAAAACTAGAATAATATGTTTCTACTGGAGCAATATGTTATTTATTTTAGCCAAAAAATTATTTGCCGTGAGAACTGTAAAAACACTGCCCCTTTCTCGAGTTCACCCACCTTGAGGGTAAACAGAGGAGAGGGTACATTAATTTAAAAAAGTGTTTTTCAAGCACCGAGTCTTATTACCTGTTCGGGATTTAGGCACATTAGGTATGAGGAATGTTGAATTTATAATGCTTATATTCGCGTTTGCGTGGTAGGAAAGTGGAAAGCCACCCTCCTTACATTTGACCGGGATTCGAACCCTAATTTCCCTATCAAATATAGAGACGTCTTAGACAATTCGACCACCAATGTTGACTCTGTTTATTTTTTAATTTAACGATTACATTTTGAGTCAGTACCAGAGGTCTTGTTGAAATTCTATTTTTTTTTTATTTAATTTATTTCGGGGTATATAACGTGCACTTTCTGGACCGAATAATTATCTCAGCAAACGACAAACTTAGTTATTGTAATACACACATCAACCAGTCCTCTGAAAAGAGAAGCCCCAGAAGTCCCAATGTTATAAATAATAAAGCTTTAAAAAAAATACCTGGAGTACACCCGGATACCCCTTAGCTACGTAGGCAGACAACAATCAATATTTGTAAACTTTTAAAATCCATATGTTCAGCGTGATAAGTGAATGATTTATTCTCTTGCATACCATACATTGATTGTATGGAGAAAAAAAAGTTGTTTTTGGCAACTTTATAAAATACTTTGTAGAGCCGAGCTAGACTGTATGAGAATCTGTGAAATACCGAACAAAAGTTCCTTGTTTTTATATATATATATCGTCGAGAAGTAAAGTGATTGATGAAGTGTGTGTTCTCCCCCCCCCCTCCGCCCCCACATCAACCCTAGTCCCTCTAAGAGCGCCATTAGAAAGAGCCCGCATTCTTGACAAGTCGTCAAGTGCTAAGCTAGCTTGTGTGTGTTTAGTTTTAGTGAGATATAGAGTGTTAAAGGGGAAGGGGGGGAACTCCCCGAGTGAAGAGATGTGTTTTTCTGTCGCAGCGTTGAGTGCCTAGCGGGCCCCGTCTCGAATCCCTGCGTGCGTGCCACGCACCAGGAAAAATGTGTGCGCGCGCGGGGGACAAGCTAAGTTTTAACAAGTAGTTAGGGAAGTTTCGAGGGTGGACACTTTGAGGAAGCGACCGTTACTCGATGGAGGAAGGACACTAGCCTGTTCACGTGCGGCTCTCGAGTCTTTATGAAGAAGGTCTATTGCAGGTCTATGAGAATCTAGTTCTATCCAAATTAGAAATTTAATGGAAACTCAAATTTGTTTCTTTTTACTCCCCTCCATGCTTGGCGTCTTATTACTCTTTAGGATTACCCGCATATCTACACTAAATGGGAAGGTATGGGGAAGTCAGAATGGGTAAGAAGTTTATCCGTGGTTGGGTGGAGGAAACGTGGGAAACTAGTTAGGAAATAAAACAAAACACTTCATTATACCCGGCCTAGATTCGAACTCTGATCTAGTCATCGCTGTCAGGGTGTCCACGCTCAGGGAAGATAATGAAAAACCTGCAAAAGCTATGGAATTTAAAATTATCAGGTAAATTAGGAAAATTTCAGGGAAGTTTGTAATCGATAAGGCAAAATATTATATTTGGCTATCTAAAGATGATAAATGCCTTAAGTGTATCATATTCAAACACTTTCTTTTATCAAAAACTCACTGTATATTTACTTTCGAAAGCATTTCAGAAATAACTATAACAAATTGAGTAGTTTAAAAAATATATATTTATACTTTCCTGTATGTTTTCCAGTCAGAGAAATTTGGGTTTTGGGATCAGA
This sequence comes from Timema shepardi, assembly GCA_902151425.1. Classification (NCBI taxonomy): domain Eukaryota; kingdom Metazoa; phylum Arthropoda; class Insecta; order Phasmatodea; family Timematidae; genus Timema; species Timema shepardi. The sequence continues at coordinate 153,995 of CABFVX010000959.1, forward strand.
GAAAAGTCAGGGAATTTTTTTAAATAACATTTAGTGGTCATTCTGACTGGCAAAACAGACATGATGAGACCTACTCCTTTGTCCACGTACCCAAACGAAGCGGTTCATTAACCATCGATATAACCTACAAAATCCAAACGTGCCTGAAGGATTTATTATATGACTATTTATATAATCAATCTACTTCTGCTGCGCCCTCAATTTAAACTTTTATTTTTGTTAATAATCTCGAACTTGATGTTTGGCCGATACGCCAGAACACGTTTCAACGAGAACGGGAAGTGTCCGGACACATACAGTTGCTACCGTATTAAAAGTTGTAGCCGCTTCAGCTTCGTTTGTTTCCGTCATCCATCACAGATGTGTATCGGCAGCGGCAGCGGCAGGACAGGATGAATTAATCACGACTCGCTGCCACAGACAGGCGCAGCCACCTGGGCTCCGACCCACGTACCCCTGCGCGTTTTACTACCCGTTCGGAAATATTTTCATTTAACTACCTTAACAAAATATAGATAAGAAAGATTCAATTTGTTTAAAATTCACCCGCATATGTCTGGAACGAGCGGGGAAAAGGTAGGAAAACCTATTAGCCGCAATTCATCCGAGTGATCCGATCTGGATTTGAACCCTGACCTACCCGTTACAAAGGTTGACGCCTTAGCTTGCGTGCACATAATAATGTTAAATATTTATAATATATACACACACACAAAATAACAGTCACACCACACACACACGCGTGTGTGTGTGACTGCTATTTTTAAATTCAATAATATGGTGATTTCTTGATCCAAAAGTGAATTTATAAAATAAATATATATTTACAATAAAATATATTGAACACATTTAACAATTTATGTCGTCATTTTATCGGTATCTATTTAGCGTGACAGCTGCAGATTACATAATTTGACATACGAATTTATGGAATTAAGTCAAACGTAACTTTTTGAATGGCCCTTCCTACCGATCTTCTACTATAAAAGTCCTAATTGTTTTAAAAACGCGATTCTTTGGTAGTTTTCAAAATGTTAAAGGTTACTCGCATCATAAAAGTTGTTAAAATGGCGTGAGTTTGAGGTCACGTTCCTCTGATTTGTTCCGTGTAACAAAGTTTGGCACGCCACTGACGTCACCAGCACCTGTTACCTGGACGGGAAGAGACGCCCGCGCACTTCCTGTTTCTCAATCTAGCGGGTTCCCGTCAGACACGAGAGTAGGCCTATCGTGTGGTGTCGGCAAAGCTCTCTATCTATCGCTCTATAGCTCGTCTTACCTCACGGATAACACCTTAATTAGGGGTCATCCATAAATTACGTGACGATTTTTCCCAAACTTATTACCCCCCTACCCCCCTTTCCGATCTTTGTTATGCAATTTTTCACATGAAGAGTGAGTATCATTATTTCATTGGTTATAATAATTGACCCCGTGGTGTAGCTTTCAACACACCTAGCTACGAACCTAGAGGTCCCAGGTTTTATTCCCGGATGGTACCCCGGGAATTTTTCCCGAAAGTGGAACTACCTCGTCACCAGGGTTGGTCGTTAGGTTTAAGAGTTTCTATTGGTTCCACACTCTCATACTATCACCTTCCCCTCATCTCATCGGGACATAGAAAGATCCTCCATTGAAAGGATGCACGATTAGTATAAGTCATTAACGAGCTAAGTTTACCTGGATGACAGCTCGAAATGTTACTAGAAGTAATCCCTAATATATCACTACGCCAACAGCTGACATCTTTCACTTTGGATTACTCTAATGAAATCAGTTGGTAATATATTAATGTGATAGTTAACCACAGTAATTTAGGCCAATATTATTTATATATTTATTTGAGGATGGACACAAAATCTTTTAACGAACATAGCCTCAAAATGGCATCTGGCGAATCTAACCCATATGATTGAACATAACGGTAAACAAGTTTTTTTACAATGATGCAGACACGCAGTTGATGAAAATATTTTATTCAGTTAAATATTTCAAAATACGATAAAATAATCATAGAATCATTTATTGTATGTAAAAAAAGAACAAGAATTTTTTCTTTTCCAAGTAAATACGATGCCTGTATTAAAAGGTATGGATGTGTGCACTATATTAGACATAATCAATAACGTTCCAAAACGAAAAATAAGTACTTTTAATTATATTTAAAATATTGTTTCGAGTTGGATAAAAAGAAATTATTTAAAAAAATGAAATAGTATGAGAAAACTTAAGTTTACGTTATTTTAAATGTAATATATAACTGGTAGTTAAAGATCTTAACATCCATAACAAAACTGTGACCTTTTACAAGTGTTGGCAACCCAAAACCTAAACATATGATTTTCGAACTGTCATCCAGGTAAAAACCTATCGTGAACGGAATATAATGGCTAATCTTTCCATTACTGGGCTACGAATGTTGTAGCACAGACGCACAATATTATGTTAAGTATGTTTAATAAAGGTGGAAACATGCACAGTTTTTTTTCAACATTATAATTAGTATTAAGATCTACGTTACGTAACACCGTAATGTACCCATCCTCCCTCCATGTAACACCATTCAGACATTAGAGCTCTTCCCCCTCCCCCCGTCCCCCTCAACAGCGATACGTGGTTTAAGATAGGTAATACAGCTCGGATCCGACCTAACACCGTAGTCTATAGTTAGGGTTCGATTCCTGGCATGGCTCATACATTTATAATGTTTGAAATGTGGGTTTCCTGTCTCACATTGATGAGATAATGGAGGGCGGGG
>CABFVX010000959.1:156786-181838 GCA_902151425.1 Timema shepardi
TTTTTTTTTTTTTTTAATTTTTTTTGTGTATTTTCCCCCCCTAGGCGGGGGAAAAAGAAAGGGGGGGGGGGGGGGGAAAAGGGGGTTGGGGGGGGGGGGGGGGGGGGGGGGGGGGGTCCTGGGTGATGTGTTTGTCCTAGGTTTAAGGTAGTTAGTTGGAGGATTTTAGAAGCTGCGCGTGGCCCTCCTGGTACCAATGCTCAAGGGGCAAGACTAACACAGTCCAACAAATTTGAGCTTCACACAGCAAAAATAATATAAGGCTTTATATAGAAAAGATACTAGATCTACGTTCACGTATTCATACGTAAAATCGTGTCGTATACAGCTGTCCGATTTGATAGATATTATCAACACATAGGCCTATGATAACAATAGGTGATCAATGCCGCTCACAAAAAATAAGTGTATATTTTCTAAAATGTTCTTCCTGCTAAACTCCAGCTGTATAATCATGCTGTTATGTTTCTTTACCTCCCGAAAGCCATGTTGTGTTGGTAGGAATGAAACTCCAGATGTATAATCATGCTGTTATGTTTCTTTACCTCCCGAAAGCAATGTTGTTTTGGTAAGAATTAAACTCCAGATCTATAATCATGCTGTTATGTTTCTTTACCTCCCGAAAGCCATGTTGTGTTGGTAGGACTGAACGGGCTTATAGGCAATTTGTTTTATAACAGGTCGGTTCGTCACAGTGGCCTTCTTTCTAATCTAATTTTATTTATTTATTTACTTAGCATCACGTCTTACTACCCGTCCGTATTATACGCTTAAATACTATTTACGCTAATAGATTAGAAATTGGGAAGGTTGAACTTAGAGGAAGTGAACCCGCATTTGCGTGGAGGGCGAGTGTAAAACCAATATTAGGGGGTGGGGGAAACCTTCCAGTTCACCCGACTGAGATTTGAACTTCGATCTCCCCGTCCTCGGCATTCTAGCTCAACACGAAACTAGTGCGTTAGCCAACCATGCCACCGACGCGGTTCTGATCTAATTGATACTGCACCACTTCAAAGAAGATTTCTTCCCCAAACCTCATCTCTGAAACAGCTTCAAAGTGTTTCAAGCTCTATTTTACAATGCATACTAATTAAGTTGAGTATCGAATCAAAATTCAAGAAACCATTTACTCTTATACGTTTGACGATTTACTGAAAATCCACTTGAGCTACCCATCATCCTATGGTCGTTTGCCAATGGGTATGTTGTGCACCTGTCACTTTAGACAGGTGTCAATTTTGACATCACTTAAATAAATATGGCCACTTTTTCTAATGTTCGCGAATCCTCGAAACACTAGACTTATAATTTTATATTCTTCACTCTCTTCTCTTTGTCTTTATATTCTTCACTCTCTTCTCTTTGTCTTAATCTTTCGGTCACCGGAAACTTCTTATATGTGTGAACTCCATTTCACGCTGAAACCTTTGTTCTATTCGTTTAAAAAACACACATCTTTAGCTCGTACAGGGTGCCATATGTGATCTAAGGCGTCGTGCTCTCAGAGTGAATCGGGTGGGTTTTTTCAAATGTTTACCACTGTGTTCCACGCGAATGTGGTTGAACGTCCTCTAAATACCTTCTCTTTTCTTGCCTCTTTATATTAAGCCGTTAATAATCACGGTGTTTTAAATGTAGGAACTCTAACACACCGACTCTTTAAGGTTAAATTAAATCTGGGATATTTGCACTCAAATATTGGTGCTACCTCAGTAAACGCGCCTGTTTAAGGTACGCATAATTTCAGGGGACTTGCGTAGGTGGCTGGATGGACTAAAGCGTCACTCTCGTAATAGACTAGACTGCCGATCACGGGGAGATTGGGATTCAAATCCCGGTCAAGTGTACTTAGATTTTTTTTCCCTAAATTATTTTCCACTCTCCCTCCAGGCAAACGTAAGTATATTTAATTTCAATTCAACCGTCTTCATCCTTAATACATTAACGTAATTAGAACGCATCCGTATAATCCGAAAGGATAGTAAGATGCGGTGCTAAAAAAAAAAGAAGAAAGGAGTGTAGGAACGGGGTGTGGGTTGGGGATCCCTAAAGGTTGGCATTCTTCCTTACCCTAAAAATTGGAAATGGGTGTGTAAGATATTTGCTTGAAAACACGCATTGATTGTTTAGTTTAAACCATATAAGTTTCCGATCAATTGTATTCCATGCCCTCAATCAAGTTAATTTTTTAATAATTGCCCAAGTTTCCACTTTCCCGGCCCTCCCTACAGTCCTCCACCCTCTTTTGCAATTTAAACAACCCATTCCAGAAACGTTCCTGTGCCATATTATAACTTATCCATCTAAGGATACAGGAGCAAGATTAATTTCAAGGACTTTACAGCATCTTTCTCTCACCTAGGTGATAACCACCTACTAAACACGTAGATCCTAGCACACCCGTGCCGAATTGAACCCCGGCTACCTTGAGTCAGAACCAGACGTTCAAATCTCTTCAAAGTCCACGAGATGCTCTTCACTCTCAACCTATTCAGGGTGTACTTGATCAACAACCCCGGACGCGTGTTCCAGCTGATCCTTTCCCCCGCCACACGTTTTCACCCTTCTCCCTCTCTGTCGAGAACTGTTTTCTGGCGTCATGGCGCGTGCCCAGCACGATCATATCCGGCCACACTAGCCACGGGACGGCGCAATCACAGCCAATCTCTTCTCTCGTAAAACTGTGTAAAATCCATATCGTGCCTGCCAAAAAAAGGGAGGGGGGGTGAGGGAGTCGAATCTCCTTCAACTTAAATTTTGTAATCTGTTGTTCTTATCACCAACATTGACCTCGATTGCGGTCGATAGTTTAAATAACTAGATACTATCTTTTTCAACCAAACCAGTTAAGCACGACATGTTTGGAGCTAATTATATCAACGTTTATTATTATTATTATTATTATTATTATTATTATTATTAGCACCGCGTCTTACTACTCGTTCGGGCTATACGCACTTACGCTAATGTGTAATGGTAGGGTGATTGTGAGATGAAATGAAGGACCTACAGTTTAACGTGGGATCCGAACCACGGTGAAGGCCTGGCATCCCCCACATTCACAAGATGTCTTGTCAGAGGTGAAGGAGGGGTTTGGTAATAAGATAAATCTGTGCCGGGACCGAGGTTTGAACCCCGGCCGCCAGCACAGAAGTCTGACACCTTACCCCTAGACCGCAAGGCCACCTATAATATTATTAAATTCAAATTTTAATGGATTTGAAGCTTTTAATTTGGCCGCTACATAATAGGAAAGAAAGAAAAAGATATTGCGTTTTTCCACACATGTTCATTACTACAAAAACGAAAGATTAGTAGGGCTACTGAAAACACAATATATTATTTTGAAAAAACATGGGAATGATGTCTAAAGTTTGCTCACGAATTTAAATATGTTGATCTTTTATACATATTACAGGGTAACCACTGTTTGGAAAAACCTGGAAAATCAGGAATAATACTTAAAATTCTCTAAGTACACAGAGGGGAAAAAACGGGGAAAGCACTTGAATTTTTCCATTTGTCGAGAACATAAAGGCGAGAATCACTCAACATAGCTTTTAAGGGCTTACAAATTTAACACATTTACCAGGGAAAGATCACTTCAAATATATTATAGAAACATTTAGTGCTAAAATTGTTTCCAGATTGTGAATACCTCTCAAAATAGCTTCTAGTGGAATTCAATTTTCAAACATTTTCGGTGTTGAGTCCCTGGATACCTCTTTTGTCTTGGAGGACAGTTATTGTTTTAAAACTTTTTGTAATCACCCTTTTACACAAGTAAGGTTCCACCGCCACTGGTTGAGCACACGTCACAAGTGGAATTATGACTTTCTGGAAGTGTACCCGTATTCGCATGGAGAGAGCGTGGGAAACCATTTAGAGAAAAAAACCTCAGTACACATGACTGGGTTAGAACCATGATCTCCACGTCATCTGCAGTCTAGTCTATTGCGAGAGTAGCGCCTTAGACCATGAGGCCACCGAAACAGGTTAACACTTATTAACAGTAGGCCTACTTTGCTCAAGTAGTAAAATTTGGTGGCGTGTTCAACACACCTTTTACAAGACAGTTTCACTCCGAATTATTTGTTAAGAATCTCACAACCAAAAGAAAAGCCTTTAAAATAAATAAAAATATATATATAATATTCCCAAGAAAACCTGAAATTTAGCTGGATATTCACTCTTTTGAGTTTGGGTGGCCATCCTTTACTCATATAGGTAAAGGCATTTCTTTATATTACGAATTGAACTCCGCGCTGGTGGACGCAAGGACTACATGACTAAATGATGAACTCATCTAAACGGGTTTGCTTGTTACTGAGAGGTAGAGGTTCGAATCCCTGCCGGGTGTTCTGAGGGTGGGCTTTCCTAAATGGTTTCCCACTCTCACTTCACGCAAATAGGTTACTTTTCCTATAAATTATACCTTACTCGTACCTACTCAATTAGTGTGGGTAAATAATGCGTATAGCTTGTACAGGTGAGCTGAGGGCCATGGGAGGAGGGATGTATCTAAGCTCATTAAGGCGGGATGAAAGGGGACGCGAGAAAAAAACATTGTTTTTTGCTGATTTCATGACAAAACTTTTTTTTTTACCAAAATAAATAAAATATCTCTCCAGTACAAACAAACAAAATTTAATTTTCTTCATATAGTGATCTGAACATTTCTAAAATATCTGTCAAGGGTGTTCTGGAATTTAATGGCATCTTCTCTTCATTTAAAAAGTTGGTAATATGCTTCATGCTCATGACAAATATTCAAGAACTTTTGATATAAACATGTGAAGAAAATTAAACTCCATGTTTGTACCCGAGCAACATTTTATTTATTTTGGCCAAACAAATTTTTTGCCATAAAACTGCAAAAAACACTGGCTTCGTCTCGCTACCCTTCCATTCCACCTTAATATGAGGCCCTGCACACAAATTGACAGGCTTTTCATTTCAAGTAATATTGAACGTAATTATAACGACGCCCACTTTTTGTTACAGGACTCTTCATGTTGGTTTATCTTACAGTGGGTGCACGTTCAGATTCGGTACACTGGCAAATCACTCTTTCTCAACACACTGGTGCAATTTAGAGTAATTTTTTTATATAGTCGCTCGCAACAGCCGGGATGGGTTTGCTGAAAATAACAAACTTTTCCTTCTCTAAACATGTTCAATTATTTTTATATCTGGCGTTTGTGTGACATTGACCTTTTTCGCTTGGTTTATTTGCACACTCTTTATGGTTGAAAGTGTTGAGTGACCCTGGTCATATAAACCTACGGTCCAATTTTTTAAGCAGGACCTTTTAAAAAATATACACTTTTTTGCCATCAACATTGATCACATTTTTCTATATTATTAGTGTTATTATTTAATGGGTATTGATATTATCTGTTATATTTTCCTATGAAAATGAGATTTTACAAACTAATTAATGTTTATTTATATTGACCCGAATTGGACACAAACTTTTCGACATTGTTTGAATCAATCGAATATAGCATTCAGTTCCGATTTGGCTCCCCTGAGCTCTTTTTTTTCGTGAAAATATATTTATTTTAATTTCGTTCCTTTAGGGCACAATAGTTTTGCATGGTTTTACGTGGGCCAAAATTACTTCATTTCTGTTGTTCGCTTCGTAGGTGAGTTGACACACACATCTGTGGGAACGCAGACAGAGGTGCCATTCTCGTCTTGTCTTGGTTATAAAGTGACAAGGAGGTTGGGGTTTGTTTCCTGGCTGTGTTCTTAGCACCGTGAATCAATACCCGTTTGGGTTATACGCTTATGGGATAGGGAATAGGAAGGTAGTTGAATTTAGAGGAAGTGTACCAGCATTTTCTTGTATAGAAATGGGGAAACCATTTCGGATAAAACACCCTCATTACATACGACTGGGATCAAATTTCGATATCGCTGTCATGGGCCGTCTATTAAATTGTTAGAGTGACGCCTTAGACCATTCGGCCACCGAGGTGGGTCTGGCCTATATACTGAGTTGTTTTTTTTCGTAAATACTCTTCTACGCCAACGTTGGTTTAAGTTTTCTAATTATACCTTACTATTTACTACCTACCCTGAAACCTACTACCCTTTTATTGGTAATACGTGGATAGTCAGAAGAGGTAGTGTGACATGGTGCAGTCTTAAACACTTACTAAAATCTTATTGTCTTCTAGGATACTCAAGTCCAAGTCCAAAATTAAAGCTCACTCAAAATATTATACTGTATTCGTTTTCTGTGCTCAAGACGTAACACGTGACCAAATTATTTATACAGACAGAACCTTGAACCACTCGTTTATTATTAAAGTGTCACTTTTTAAATGAGCGAAATAAATTGTACAATGCATTCGTACATACTTTATCCTATTATATTGTATTGGAATTAAAAACACAATTTTTAAGTTATTAGTACGCTATCCTTACTTACTTTATGGCATTAGGAACTCGAAAGTTCAATCGGCAAAAGTACACCACCTATCTCTATCTTGAGTTAGTTCTATCCAGTCCACCTCATTATACCCTCTCCCTATCTTTAGCTCTCTCTATACAGTCCAACTCATTACACCTTAGATATCTATTTTGAACAATATTGTTAGAACAATTTTCTCAAAATGTTATAGTTTCGAAATATTAGTAATTAATAAACTTATCTTAATGTTAGGAACATAATTAGGTTAAAATCATGATTTCGCCTCGAGGTATGATTATTCAATATAAAACTATAAAGTTATAATGAAATGCATTAAACCTTTGGGGTTGTAGCCCCGGGCAGGTGCGGACTCAGGGAGGGGAGGGGGGACGTCAAAGGGTCAGTTGACCCTTCTGTGAATACAAAAAACTAAATGAAAGTTCAAATTTTGGAAAGAAAAAACAACACAGAAATTTTTTATACAATTTTTACTTGCAGACACCTCGTAAGCTGGGCGCATGTGCGTTATTCGTCCACGTTTATTCCATCTTCGATATGATTCGCGCAGGCGTGGAAAAAATATTCGTTTTCATGTACAAATATTTGTCGTGCATAGCGAGTAACGAACATTGTTCCTCATAGAGACAGTAGACTACCACACATCAAATAATACTAATAATCGCCTGAGAGCAGTTCATCCACGAATACAGAATATAGGGTATGTGTGGACAGAAGACCGGTGGAACTGTGGGGGACTCTAGACCCTCTGGAATAAATCCCCCCCAGATATATTTCAAATCCTCTGATATTATTGAATATGAAGCTGAACGATGGCCTTAAATTAAACTACAAATGACTTCTAGATGCATTCTATTGTCAAAAATTTGCTAGAGAAGACCGCTTAAAATAACTATTAGACTAGGGGCATCTAACTGGTAAAAAATTCAGGGGAGGAAAGCTCTAAATAGCTTCTAAGGTCATCCCAATTTTAAAAATGTCTAGGAGAGTACAATTCCAAATTCTAAATTTTCCGAAATTTCTGAAAGAATTCAATTTTCAAAAAAAAAATTCGGTGGAAGACCACTTCAAAGATTATCTTCTAGAGGTATTTAATTAACATAAAAAATTAAGGTGAGGATAACTCTATATAGCTTCAATGGGCATCCAAATTTCAACAATTTTTTAGGTGAGGAACACTTTGGTTTATAAAAGAATCGAATTTAAAAAAAATCAAGGTTAAGACTACTTATAGCTTCTAGGGTGAACCATTTTTCAAAAAATTGTTGAAGGGGAGCCACTCCAAATAGTTTATAAAAACTATCTGTTTTAAAAAATTGGAGAGGATGACCACGGTTTAAAACATAAGATCAAATATGAATGAGAAACTATTTAAATGGCTCTAAGCATAATTTTAATATTGTTAGTTAGCTGTGTTATTTATAATTATGACCCCCCCCTCCCCCTATGAAAATGATCTGGATCTATCCCTGGCCCCGGGCACAAACAAACGGAATTCTAAAACCCACTTTTCTAAATTGTGGCCACATAGGCCTAAAAAGTCAAAATTTATCATAATCTTGAAATAGTTTTTTTTAACGATTACGATACTTTTCCTACGAGAGAGTAGAAGATAAATGCTGATTAACCAACATTATCACCAAAGTTATCTCGCAGCTGACGAAATCGACACAATATATCAAAGATGACACTTCCTAGCATATGCATCACTAATCTGTAGACAATAGGTAGACCGAATAAACCTCCCCTTCTTTTCCACTACGTGAAGTTTTTGGCCTCTCCGTGATTCGAACCATAGTCATCTAATAAGTGATTATACTTTGTTTTAGGTACAATGCCTCAAAGATCTTATTATTATGTCTTCAATGTATATGCTTTCTAGCCATATATTTAATCAATGTTTTCTCTCTTTTGTTTACAGGTAAGTTTCTGATGAGATGTGTATCAATATATTCCTGAAAAGCTTACGTGAGTATTAATGAGAATTTTATAGCACCCAATAATGTCTTAATTTGAATAATATTTTATTATGGCGAGTCGCTATGCTCGAACGCTCGAATTCAATTTAGGGTCTAGAAAATGTATACAAAAAATTAATAAAAATATAATTTAGTGATAAAAAGCTATCAAAATAAAAATGTATCGTGTTTTTTTGTGGCTTACACTACATTATGACGAGTTATTTTTTTATTATAGGCCTACTATTATTAGGTTTGCTAGAATAAATGTTGTACAGTAGAATTTTTATTGGAAGGACCTTATCTGATAGCTAGAAAAGTTACTAGATCTACTTTAACGAATGCATACGTAAGGTTATGTTATAATCCATATATTTAAGGTAACTAATGCAGTTTAAAAAAATTCTTACTACAAAACCTTGTTTTAGTATTTTAATTTTAATTAATTGATTTTTAATACACATTTGTTTAAACTCATGTTATTTATTGGGTTATTTTAAGGGGCAGGCATGAAAAAGGTAATTTGAGGAACTTCATCTGAGAGAACCGGAAAACCACGACGATAAAAACATATTTATGGAAAACCACCTTCGGTGCACCCGGCGAGAGTTGAACCTTGACCTCTCCGCCACTGGTAGTTAAATCTCTTGTGAGACTTTTGTCTTAGACCGCGTGCCCTTCTGTATAGGTATGAACTAATTAAACTAATAACACGCACACTTCTCTTACCCTGAAAAGGCAGCATTCTTACTTTAATGGACTACAATATATATGGTCTTATCTAATAGCTACTCCAAAGTAAAATGATTCAAGGTAAGCTTGCTACCTTACTGGGTAAACGAGGGGAATATCACGTGGTTCTTAACCTAATCAAATTCATAAACACGAGTTAAATAGAATCAAATTAATATATGAAAAGTTATTAGATTATTACTCTTAATTCTAGAATTTAAAATGCAATACCTTTCACTATTAATATATAGTTTAATATATTTTCGCGAACTTTTATCCTTGATTAAATAATTAATTAATCGTTTTAGTTGATTACAGTAAACCCAATATCATTTATGAGGGAACTGCAGGTCCTATGGAAGAAAGCTTTCTATTTTCTCTCTCTTTCTCTCAGTTAACTGTTGCCAAATCGATTCTCTCTCAGTTATATCTGAAGGTGGTGTGCTGGGGTAAGTAGGAGCTACTGGCAACCTCGATTAACCAACGTTGCAAAACTTGTCTTATATTTGAGGGGAGATTAACCACACCAAAACAAGAGAATGACAACGCTGTTTCCCAATAGTAATCACAGAGATCCCTCGGCGATTATATCCAGTATAGTGCACCTAAATTTGTTTCTGATTGGCCGGACGCAACCCAACATCCCTAGATAAACTCAAGAGATGAACAATATTCGTCTCCTTCCTACAATTCCGACATACGACTGCGCTTGCGTCGCTATTGTAGACAGACAATATTCCGAGTCCGGTAAGCGGGTGCGAGTGCGACTGATCGTAGACTGAGCATTAAGTATTCTTTGTGGCTCTTATCGTTAGGTAGTGCACGATTCAGAGCAGGCTACCTCGTGACTGACCTACATCTCGGCTGACCGAAGGACTCTCGGTTTGGTCCACCGGTGACCCGGGGTCGAATCTGGGTCACGCCGTGCAATTTTCTTGGCTGGACACATCGTAGCACTGTATGCGTTGATTGTTGATAGATTTCTTCCAAATATCGTTGCCCGCCTGTTCTCCTAGAACTTGATTCCTCTTCCACTTGCGCTTTAATTAGTTTATATTATTATTATTATTATTTAGCACCGTGTCTTACAACCCGTCCGGGTTATACGCTTTAAGTACTAATTACGCTAATGGATTAGGAATTGGGAAGGTTGAATTAGGTGAAGTTAACCCGCATTTGCGGGGAGGGAGAGTGGAAAACCACTTAGGAAAAACCACCCCCAGTTCATCCGACCGAGATTCGAACCTCGATCTCCCCGTCCTCAGCAGTCGAGCTCAACACGACTAGCGCGTTAGCCAACTACGCCACCGAGGCGGGTGTTAGTTTATAAAAAAGTCCACTTTTCATTGGAAAGGAGGGCCTTCTTTTAATAAAATATTAACATATTTTTTGCGGCCAATAGTAATAAAATATTTATTATTATTATTAGACGTAGCAGGCTGCTATACTTACCTTGGACTGATCATCAACATATATCGTAGGTGGTGCACACACATACACACACACACACACACACAAACAATTAAGAAAAGATTATGTATTTATTTTTTATTTGTGGTATTTAACGTGCACTTTCTGAACAGACTGATTATATCAGCACAGGAGAATTTATTTGAGCGAGAGTGAAAGGGCTTACCAATTTTGCCTGGAAAGGTATTTTCACATATCCTTCTGGGTTACTTTACATGCCACAATTGACATAAAACCGACGGACCTCCGATGAAAGTTGTGCTACGGATATTTATCGCTCAAGAAAATCCGTCGACCCCGGCTGGGTTTGAACCCACGAACATCGGGTCCTGAAGCGAGCACTTTACCCCAATACCACCTAGGTTGACACGGTTGTCTAAAACTATTAAATTATAAAATGTTAGGTTTTGTGAAAGAAAAGTTGTTATATTTATATGTACGTATTTAACTGTAATAGCTGAAGCTGTACCTTTCAAGGTACTTCGGGATTGTAATATGTTGTCACTTATCACTTAAGTAATTTGCTTCTAAATCCTAAATAAAAAATAATTTTATTGAATACTATTATTATTTTATAGTTATTGATCATATCTATCTAAAGTGACAGCTGAAGATCACGTGACCTGGCGTATAGATACGTTAACGTATATATAATAACCTTTGTAGCTGTCAGAAATGGTTCTTCCTATGAAAATTGAACTGTATATTCTTAGTCCGCAAGCACGGCCGCCTGATAAATATTAATCCGTCGTGGACGTCTTGTCAAAGGATTTCTTTGGTTCGGGCAAGATATCTGTTCGGTCCATGACCTTGAAAAAAAAGTGGGTAGGAGGAGGGAGATTATTGCCGCAGTGGGAGAAAGTCATCACGTTCCTCGGTCAGGGGCTTGTATATTTTCCTCTACTTTTCTTTCTTTTGTGGTGGCCTTCTGTATTTATAGACTTTGTCCGTGCTAAGGTTGAACTTGATGTATATAAATCAATTGAACCCAAGGTATCCACAGGTCAAGGGTACCCTTTTATCATCGGTGCCAGACTATACAAATAACTGGTTACAAATAATATTTGGTAATATACAAAAGGATGCCAATAGCTGACAACAAATCAACTAAACTCGGTCATCTTGTACCTATTTTGTTTTGTGTGATCTTATTGTTCTTTTATCCACCATTTTGAAACAAACCGCTAAGAAACTATTAAGCGCCGAGCTACACCCCAATTTTATTACGAATGGTCACATATTAACTAACAGTTAGTAAAAGCTACTAGCTCTACTTTCACGTGTTCGTACGCCAAGTCATGTGATCTGCAGCTGTCGCTTTTGGTAGATATTATCAATAATTATAAAGTATTACCAATATTATGGTAGCACATCATCAATGTTGACAACTAAATATATATTTATATTTTCCAAAAGGTGCTCCAAGTGACCAATTGTAATAAAATCAAACTATGCAGTAATCGAAATTCACATGCCCATGCTAGAAACATTACATAAGAAGGTGAAGGGATTGAGATTGTAATACGATTTTCTATAAGTGTCTATAGGATAGGGGAGTATTGGTGGAAAGGGGGAGTTAAAATTTCAACAAACATCAATTAAATTTGATAAATCTTTTAGCACAAACATTGCTTTAATATAAGTAATTTGTTATGCATCAAAAGTGAACCCTTGTCTGTAGTCATTTAGCCTAATGAAGGTCATTTTAGAATACATAAATTATAAATGTAGAACAGCGAACATTGGCAAAAGATTTGAAAATCAAAACCCTGTGTCTTGACGTATGATTTCTCTAACGTATATTTAGTTTTTTTCCTCAATGATGAATTGGGGGCTCGACATCCAAAGAAGGAACATCATTCGCGGTCTTATAAGCCAAGCTATTACTGCACATGTTGCAACCTTAGAATGAACACAGTGTACAACCATCAATATATTTTAACTCTCTCTTTCCTTTCCTCGCAGTTTTATTGCGTTTTTTTTGTTCTCTCTTTTGCGGTATGAATGACTCATTTTTTCTCTCACATATTC
Organism: Timema shepardi; assembly: GCA_902151425.1. Classification (NCBI taxonomy): domain Eukaryota; kingdom Metazoa; phylum Arthropoda; class Insecta; order Phasmatodea; family Timematidae; genus Timema; species Timema shepardi. The sequence continues at coordinate 169,420 of CABFVX010000959.1, forward strand.
GTCATATCTCTTCACACCTTGATCTGACCCATTATCGTCCTATTATCTTCCTGACGACCGCTGTTATACATTCGCTGCACTCAATTCCATTCGTAATTTTCGCCTTGTTACCCATTTTATTGATTCGTTGCGTCTTGATCCCCCTTAACAGTTACCCCCTACTCTCCCTCCGGCCGATACAAATTGAACCGTATAGTTTCTTACCCACACAATTAAGGTCCTTTTTTTTAACCGTTTGCCATTTTGAATTTTGTGCGAAGTCATTTTTTTTAAAGTTGAAAGACTTTTTAGCTATGTTTCACTTTCTTATAAATATTATTATTATTAGCACCGCGTCTTACTACCCGTTCGGGTTATACACACTTACGCTAATGTGTAATGGTAGGGTGATTGTGAGATGAAATGGAGGACCTACAGTTTAACGTGGAATCCGAACCACGGTGGAGGCCTGGCATTCCCCACATTCACAAGATGTCTTGTCAGAGGTGAAGGAAGGGTTTGGTAATCAGATACTTATAAATAAAGTTAGGGTGAATAAAATATTGTGTTCATGAAACAGGGAGCAAATGTTGTGTGCTATTAGTTTTAAGCGCCTAAAAGTGTTGAACTTAAAAAAAAAAAAAACTTTAGTATAAGCATGGCTGCGTGTTAAGTTAAGCATGAACAAAGAGAGAGAACATTTTTGATTAAATTTCGTTCGGGTATTCAAAATAAGCTCTCATAACGTTAAGCATACGAAATGCCCCAAAATTTAAAAAAAAAACTGTTACATAAGCACACACACTATCTATAGTAGGATTCTGGTAAGAAGAAACCTTTTGTAAACACACTTTTTTTTTTTGCAGCCAACTTTGATAACATTTTTCTATATTATTTGTGCTACTCTATAACTATTGACATTATCTATCAAAAGTTACAGCTGCAAATACCATGACTTGGCGTATGAATAAGTGAAAGTAGATCTAGTAGCTTTCCAAGCTGTCAAATAAGTTCTTCCTATGATTATTGGACTGTACAAAATTACTTAAGGAAGATTAGCCAACTTGCCACAAGAAATTATAGTAGTTGTGTATGCCTATAAAAATTCCATGGCGTGAGCCCGCAATAAAGTTATACTGACCGAGCGGCCGCCACCGTTAGTGATGATAGTGCCAACATTTGCGGATAAAGGGTGTCATTTGGTCAACACAACGAGCCCTCCAAATTTGTCCTCACGAGACTGAACTTGACCTCGATCCATAGTCACAGTGAAATTCTGGAAGTGGCGTGGATCGAACCCGGGACCTGTGGAACTGTAGTCAGGAGCACTAGATCACAATGGTGGTCTGTGTATGCCTATAGTTTTTTTTAATGTTGCTCAGCGTCTTGTTGACAGTTCAGGTTATCCATAACATACGGTACATTGACAAATCGAGTAAAATATAATCAAATGCGTCAGCTTTATCATCGCAGGTGTCACGGCTCAGAGTCAGGAATGAAGAACACTTCTCAATCCTGCTCACTTGGAGAAGGTTGAGATTAAATAATAAAATAATAAAAATTGTATTCATGCTTACTTATTTACTGTATTTTGACCCATTTTTACATAACATTAATTTCCTAAACCAGGGGCTGGCAACCTTTTTGACATTGCGGGCTATATGGCTTAGACAAAATGTGGGCTGGTTAAAAAGTATCGAGCAAAAAATTTCAACTCTGTATCGTTCATAAACATAGTAACTATTAGTCTATTTTCATGAATACAATTGTTTGGTTGCTAATTTTGTTGTGAGCCAGATAATCGCTGTCCTAGACAATGAAGTAATTTAACGTTAACTTTTTGATCCGACTGGTTATACTAGCATACTTGAATTTCTATGAATGAGAGCGAAAATACTATCAATTTGGCCGGGAAAGGTATTTTATCATACCTTCCAGGCTTATTTTACATGTCACAATCGATTTAGGACCGACAGGTTCACTTCCTCTCCGAAGAAAGTTGTGCTACGGATGTTAATCACTAAAGAACAATCTGTCCTCCCCGGCTGGTTTTTAACCCACGGACATCGTGTTTGGAGGTAAGCACTTTACCCCAAGACAAGTGAGGTTGACCTCAGACAATGGACACTCACACTTTAAAAAAAACCTGAGCAAACTATTATTTTTATATTCTGAAAATTGAAAAACAACACCTGGACACGGGAATCGAACCCGGGACTTTTGGTTTATTACGTCAATGCTCTACCACTGAGCTATCCAGGAATCGTCGCATGCACAGGGTCATTCTTCACTCATATTTTAAGGCAGAGTCTATGATGGACGTGCGGAAATCGTCGGCTACATTGTGATTTTATTAGGATCACGAGCTATTAGATAACGCAGCCACCTTAGACTCGGTAGTTGGCTTAATGCTGATAATTGTAAGAGAGGGCATATTTAAGGATCAAATAGCCGATGATATTATTTATGCTTTTTAGTGAGGAATTCTCCATCTAGATTTTTAGAATATGATATCTAGATGGTGAATTCCTCACTAAAAAGAATAAATAATAATTTCGGCTATTTGATCCTTATTATTTTTATATGCTAAACTCTTTACTCAACTCTCACCCTCAAGTACAATAATTAGCAAATATATTGGGTTTATTGCAATTTTGGTAATTTCTGGCCACTGAAGAGTTACCAAAAACACTCCCGTATTCATTTGCCTCACAAAAATGTTTTTATCCTTTTCAGAAGTGAAGTCAATTTACATAGCTTGTGATAGTTTGTAAAACTTTTTTGTGGGAGCGAATGAATACAGATATATATTTAGTAACTTTTCAACCGTCAAAAAAATCTCTTTTTTTTTACTGATAAACCATCTCATGAATACTGATTCAGAACTCTCGCGAAATGTCTGCCTGAAACACAAACTGCTCAGAAACGGGAGGTAAACGTATTGTATTCAGGAGTGCGTATCTCCCCCTAGCTTCGCGTCGTCTGCTGCTGTATCCGGTGTAGATAGAGGTAGCTTGCACCGGAAGTAAAGCTAGCAAGCACCCTGAGGTAGACAGACACCTGTGAAGGCACTGACAGGCTTTGATAAAAAAAAATACTCACCAGGGTAGACAGCCAATTGTGAAGGTGTTCGCTTGTTTTCCCCCTATTTCTTTGTATAATAACTCAAAGTAGATAAACCAGCAGAATATTTAAACAAACACTTTTTGGAAGGGGAAAGAAGGTGAAAGGGTAGGTGCGATTTTTGAGCCGACAGCTGATAATTAACACATAGCTTACAAACTTATTATATAACAGACACAACACCGAGTCTTACTGACATTAAACTTATCGTTGTGAAAATGGAAGCCTTTATTTCCCCAATTACACATTTTTTGGGAGATGGAAGAGGGGAAATATTAGTTTAAACTTACGGCTCTAAGGGGACAGGCTCTATTTCAAGCAAGAGATGAGCATGAAGAATTCAGATATCCATAACGAACCCCAATAGCCTTTAAAATAGCTCACGGTTCACAATTTGTGGTGTGTAAGGACTGCGAACACCCCATTCCCGCCCAGCAAGTGATACATCATGTTCAACACCAAGGCTATTAACCACTTAACCTAAGAACTCTACGCGTATTAGTTTGAAGAAAAAGGGGTTTGAATCAAACTGTATTAGATTGACTTTTACCCGCCTCGGTGGCGTAGTTGGCTAACGCGCTAGTCGTGTTGAGCTCGACTGCTGAGGACGGGGAGATCGAGGTTCTAATCTCGGTCGGGTGAACTGGGTGGGGAGGGGGTGGTTCCTAAATGGTTTCCCACTCTACCTCCACGCAAATGCGGGTTCACTTTCTCTAATTCAACCTTCCCAATTCCTAATCCATTAGCGTAATCAGTACTTAAAGCGTATAGCCCGAATGGGTAGTAAGACGCGGTGCTAAATAATAATAATAAATAATAGATTTACTTTTTGTGACTGGGCTGTGTGTAATCATATTAAAATACTCATAACATATTCAAAAACACACCGCCTCGATATACCGCGCTCAAAATTGGTCCCACTATTTTTATTTATTTTAGCACCGCGTCTTACTATACGTTCGAGCTATACGCTTAAGTACTAATTCCGCTGATAGATTAGAAATTATAAAGGTTGAATATAACGGAAGTGAAGCCGTATTTGCATAGAGTGAGAGTGGAAAACCATTTAAGAAAAAACCCGCCCCAGTTCACCCAAGTCAGATTCAAACCTTGACTCCCCGTCCTCGGCAGTCTGGCTCAACGCGATACCAGCGCGTTAGCCAACTACGGCACCGAGGTGGGTGATCCCATTTAGGTATATCAAAGGTGACATCCTTTGGCATATGTAGACATTAAATTGAAATGGTCGATCTCGGTGGCCTTGGGGTAAAGAGCTCACCTCAGGATCCGATGATCGAGAATCATAGCCGGGGCTGACGGATTTTTCTTGAGCGATAAAAATCCGTAGCACAACTTCTTTCAAGTCGTCGGTTCCATATTGTTTGTGACAATTAAAATAACCCAGGAAGGCATGTGAAAATACCTTTCATGGGAAAACTGGTAGACCCTTTCGCTCTCGCTCATAGAAATTCTCGTGTGTTGATATAATCAGTAGGTTCAGAAAGTGAACGTTAGATACCTCAATTAAATAAAAAAATATATAACTAATGACTTATTTTTTAATTATTTCAATAAATGTTGTTGATCTTAGGGTTTTGGTTTCGATCCCGGGTATGGCTGTGAAATTTATAATCAGTAACATTGGGGTCTCCCCTTTCACACTGATGAATTAACGGCTGGGGGTTGGATGTAGTGTCTGTTCTAGATTTAAGTTAGTCTATAAGTCGTGTGCTGATATAATCATTTGGTTCAGAAATTTCAAGTTAAATATATTTAGCAAAAAAGGTTGTCCCGATGTAATCGTGTCAGAGGGGGAGTAGATTTTTATCAAATGGTTCTAAACTTCTACTCGGCTACACCGGCTGCTTACTGCATCATCAACTCTGGGCGTTACTGGGTCAGACGCTCGTTTATTGGCGCAGAGTGCGGTCGATTTGCTCTTTCTTTGATCGATTACTCGCGAGCGTACCGGAATAGCTTACCTTCCAAAGGGTCGATGGAAGCGCCTCAAAGGAGGCTGCCTATCTGTAAAAAGCTAGAGTAATGCAATTAAGTTCAGTATTATCGTGGGTGGCTGGCGGCTCTACTGACATTACCTCCCTGGTGGATATCGAACATTAACATAATGTAGTTGAAGCCTGATTTAGCTAGAAAAGTACTTTTTTGAGTGTTTTCTAAAATCACTAAAACAATTTTCATATATTTATACGGCAAGTCATGTCTGGTACTGTAACTTTTGATGGATATCATCGAAACCTATAAAATAACACGAATATTATAGTAAAATAATATCAATGTTGTTTTCACTTATTTGAGATATTTAACGTGCTTTTTCTGAACCAAATAATTATATCAGCACACGACTTATAAACTAACTTAACTTTAGAACAGACACATCATCTAATCCTGGTCATTAATTTATCACTGTGACAGTGTAAACTCACATCTCACTAATGATAAACTTTTGCCCATGTTGGGAATCGAACTCAGGACTCTTGGCTTAGTAGACGGGTATGCTAACTACTGAGTTATTGTGTCGGACAATATTGAAGTTGACTGCAAAAAATTATGAGTTTCTAATTTTCAAAATGTTTCTCTATACCAAAGTCCTATTATGGTTGGTTTTTTCTTTATTCCTCACTGCGTCTTACTACCTGTTCAGGTTACACGCTTATATATTAATACGTTAATGGGTTAGAGATGAGGTAGGTTTAATTTAGATTAAGTGTACACGCACTTTCGTGAGGGAAGAGTGGAAAAACATTTAGGAAAAAGACCACACTTATTTCACCCGACTGGGATTATAACTCCGATCTTCAAGTCATTGCAGTCTAGTCAAACTAGAGAGTGGCACCTTAGAGCACACGGCCACCGAAACAACTTATCAACATTTAAATAAATAATATCTGCCTCGGTGGCGTAGTTAGCTAACGCGCTGGTTTCGTGTTGAGCCACGCTGCCGAGTACAGAGGGGTTCGAGATTCGAATCTCGGTCGGGTGAACTGGGGGTGGCTTTTCCTAAATGGTTTTCCTCTCTCTCTCTCTCTCTCTCTCTCCACGCAAATGTGGGTTCATTTATTCTAAATTCAACCTCCCCAATTCCTAATCCATTAGCGTAATTAATACTTAAAGCGTATAACCCGAACGGGTAGTAAGACGCGGTGCTAAATAATAATAAACATTAGCGTAATTAGTACTTAAGCGTATAGCCCGAACGTATTGTAAGACGCGGTGCTAAATAAAAAAAAACTAATGGGGTGGAGGATACCCGAAAGTGGGAATTTTGACTTTTATTACTATGCATTTGATTTATTTTGTTTGGCTTGTGTGTTTAATAATCTGCACCCCCCTCAGTAGCCGAATGGTCTTAAAGCGTCACTATCGTATTAGACTGGCCTGTTGATGAGATCGGGGTTCAAATCCCGGTCGGTTCTAATGAGTGTGGTTATTCCTACATGGTTTCTCACTCTCCTTCCTAAAATTGATGGTAGATTACCTCTAAAATGCTTCCTTCCTCACCCCAATCCCATTAGAGTAATTATCATATTTGCATATAAACTGAACAGGTAGTAAGACGCGGTGATTATAGTAGTTAACTACCCGCGTTTTACTCCGCGCATTTAATCATACTACTAGAGTAGGAATACAAGGAATAAAAAATATGGAGGAAATATACCCTCACTAGACTGAGGGGGAGGCAATAGAGCCGTCCAGGAGTTTAGCGCTGACCTTACAATCATCGTTTAGTGTAAATCAATGCTGGCCAAGCGCAAATAGTAGATTGGAGCCTTATACTCTTCAGTGGGAGAAGGAAAGTGTCATTAGTAGTTAAAGGGTGACCTGGTGGTATAGGGATAAGGTGTCGGACCTCTTTGCTGGGGGTCCGGGGTGCAATCCTCGGTCCCGGCACAGATCTATCTGATTACCAAACCCTTCCTTCACCTCTGACAAGACGTGTATTAATCACAACTTGTGAATGTGGGGAATGCCAGGCCTCCGCCGTGGTTCGGATTCCACGCTAAACTGTAGGTCCTCTATTTAACCTCACAATCACCTACCATTACACATTAGCGTAAGTGCGTATAACCCGAACGGGTAATAAGACGTGGTTCTAATAATAATAATAATAATAATAATAATAATAATAATAATAATAATAAGTAGGTAAACAAGATACAACACAAGAGGAGCAGCTAATTTTCTTCTCTTTCTTTCTATTTCGTAAATTGGCGTGTTATAGATAGTGCCTAAGTGCGTCGAGCTAAGATACAACCCGCTTCGCAAAATAACTTCGAATTCCTCAAGGGGTCAACCATAAATCACGTAACGCTTTTGGGTTAGCGGAGGGGAGATATCTAATGTCCAGATGGTGTCACGGTGGGTATATCACATTGTTACGTAACATAGATCTTATACTTTCTAATGTTGAAAAAATAATATTATTGTTCATGCTTTCACTGTTAGTAAACTTACTTATAGAAAACTTAGGATTCTGATAAGTATTAAATCAGAGTCCCTCTTTTAGTATCATGCCATCTTCACTAGGAAATAATGACATTTATTCTTGTGAAAATCTACGTAACACTGGCGGCTCGGCACTGCGGAACTGTAGAACCCCTTATTTCCACTTGATATAATTGATAACATTTAATATAATGAGTCCTTTTTTCTTTAATTATTTCTTTAATTTAGTAGTACAATATATATTCCTTGAGCTTAATGTCAGTACTTCAGTAGCCATCCCCCAGTTTATGAAAAAGATATAAACATATTAGTATGGAACTGTGCGCTTCACAGTGCCATCGACGTGGTGTTTGACTGTTGTGAGCATGCGCATATGGAAGGGGTGGGGAAGAAGTCGGGACTGCCAGGTAGAGAGAGCACTGTTGCTCTCGCAGTGCCGGCTCTGGCGTTATGGTGGGAGGAAGTTTTTTTTACTCAGCGTGTGTTGTGCTTAAAAACCGTGTACCATATTCTTGAATGTAATACAGTGTAGAAGAGTGTAGTATTAGAGTATTATTCTGCTTCCAGCTATTCTATTTAATTACTTTTTTTTTTTCAGTTCTTTTATTTAACAGAAAGACTAAATGCGCTTGCAGTACTTTCAATGGAGAAAAATTTCCTCAATTGTTATCCAGAGATCAAGGAAGAAAATTATTGAACTTTTAGCGCAAATTAAAACAAATAGAATATATTTCATTTTTAAATGAATAGATCAAGCTTGAACTGTAACAATTTAAGTTAAAGTAGGTAAAAAAGATTGTTTTTTGTTATCAATTTCCTGAATAAATTTACTTTTTATACATGTTTTTTTTTATTTTACACAAAGGCTAAACATTTTCTGGAGCAGCACCCCACTAATTTTAGCTACGAGCCGCCACTGATACGTAACACAATATGGGGAGGGGGGGAAATGGAGGAGGAGGGGGTGTATAGGGGGTGTATAATTGTCTACATGGTGTTACATAGTGGTGGTGTGGGGGTGATTAAATGTAAGACTAAGCTTTATGTGGTTTATGCATGTCGTCGCTAATGGAAAATTTAGCGCAGACCTTGGATCTGCTCGCTTAAGGTGGGGATGTAGGAAACTTGATGTATAGGAAAGTGTTTTTTTTATTATATCAAAACACTTTTTTGGAGGAGTTAAATCCAATAGTCTATTGCTCCAGTACAAACAGAGTTTAATTTTCTTCAAATGATGGTATCAACAGTTGTTCAATATCTGTCAACGGCGATTGAGGTAACCATGCGAAGAAAATTAAACTCTTAAGTTTCTACTGAAGCAATATTTTATTTATTTTGGCAAAAAAAAGTTTTGATTTTTTTTTAAACTGGCCTTTTCTCGCTTCCCCTACACTCCCATCTCAAGGTACTCTAGGAAAAATCTCGTTTCTTTACCAGTAAAACTCTTCTTCATAGGAGCAGACGAGCTCGCGCATTACAATGCGATGTGCGGCACTTTATTATTCTTGGCGCCAACATCACGTCCTGTGTGTAGGTGTATTAATTGCGCGTGTCAAGAGACGCTCCACAAGATACATCACGCATTATTTGCCCGGCCAATTAGGAACAGTGACACTCATTTCCATGTCTTGGAGGGGAGGGGGTCACGCCCCTTTCTTTGGCCCACTCGCCATCGTCGCCATGTGGTGGGCGCTGCTCTTCTCGGGGAAACAGGGATAGCCAATACCGGGATAATCAGTCAGATGTGTTTAGCTAAAATCTATCTACGGTAGGAGGTTTGGTAAGCGATTTCTTTATTGCAAACATCGGCTGGAAGTATTTAGAATCGTTTGGTATTTTTTATTGATCGTATAGGTTAGTATTACTAAGAAAATAATAACTATTTCCGAATAGGTTGACAATAGTGACTTCCAGTCAATGTTTGCGATAAGAAATCCTCTGCTAACTGTCACTTACCTACACTCCTAACATATATCAGCTATAGTCATGTACAACTAATTTTACGAGTGTTCGTTTACTTCCGTGCTATTCGCTCTCATGTCGGCCTACAAATTTCACTGTACAAATGGCTACATAAAGCTGACCTCAAGAGTCGCTGGTGGCTGTTGTATCAGATAGCTCATTGTGATCTGATGATTTACACACTTCCATCACAAACTTTGCCTCAAACAATGAGTGAAGAATGGCCGGGGTCCTGGGTTCGATTCCCTAGTCAAGGTGTCATTTTTTCAAATTCACAAATATGAAACTTGCGACAAGTTGATTCATCCGCGCCGATGGCGCAAGTATGTAAAGGGGTCAGACTCTTTTTGTCTGGTTTGTTGGTGTGTTAGGCAAGATGAGGCTCGATTCCCGGTTGGGTGCACCGGGGTGGCATTTCCTAAATAGGTTTTCATATTCCTCCCACGAAGATGGTGGTGAACTTACCTTAAAATTATACCTTTATAGTCCCTACCTTATTAGTGTAAATGTGTGGATAGCCCGGATGGGTAGTAAGACGCTTAGCACAAACAAAAACTATTTTTTTGTTTGTTTACAGGTAATGGGGTGTTTTACTAAGCCTAATCTTTATTATAATGTTTAAAGTTCACTTCCTGGACCAACTGATCTCAGCATTTGACTTAAAATATAACTTAACATTATGTATAGCGCCCAGTCACTCGGCTGTCATTCGCCAATGACAAATTCTTTGATCCTGTAAGGAATTGAACTTGGGATCCCTATGTCAAACTATACAGACACGGTACCGACTTAATAAAGATGCCGGGCCTTAAATATCTGCAAACTAAATCACTGTTAGAGAGTTTCCTATGCAGTTGGAAGAAAAATGCTAGGATACTCTCAACATTTCACGAACTGGACTGAAAATTTGCAATACTCGATCAAAAACGGGCGAGTTCTATTTTTACTTTCTCTCGAAACCTCGGACTTGGAGAGAAAGTATTTTGACCGTAAAAAAAATCTAACTCGATATTTTGATAAATGTTTACGTTTCATAACCCCCTGAAACCAAAATAAATGGTATGGCGCCCCGTATAGACTTTCTATTTGTGAAACGAAATAATAGTTCTATACATTGTTGTATAAACATTACAACAAAGATCATAAATGAGATAATATATTATACTGTTTCTTATTCTACGGCATTAGAAATTCGGAACACTGTTACCAAAGAGCATAAGAATCAAATTCATTTTCAAAAATCTGCTTTAAAAAGTATATATTTTATTATAGCTCATAAACTATTGGTTTTATAAAAATATATTTCGAATACAATTTTTTTGTCTTTAATAGTACTTCAATTTTACAATGATAAGTTATTTTGTATCTCAAATAGTTGCGGAGAAATGATAAAAATTGGAAAATTTCCCCTATGTAAAGTACCCTCAAAGTCATTTTAATAAGAAAATAAGAATTTCCAGCTTGTTTATAATAATATATAGTGTCTAGATTTAACATTTAATCAAAATCGTTAGAGAGAATTTCAAGTATAGCTATTTTTTTCTTCTCTTTTTGCACTTCACTAAACTACCCTTAAATTTAGGGTTAGCCATTTAATTTCTAAAAAAAAAACCCTTGGGGGGAACCTTATGAAGGCCCCACATACAAAGTTATAGCCCAATCGGTAAAATAATTTCGTCTCTAGCCCGAGGTAGTTACAGACAGACGGCATCGCGAAAACAACTATTTTGGCAGACAAAAAAACATAAAACATAAAGATTATCTTAAAGAGTACCCACAGCGCTGCAATTACTTACCTGAATATCAAAGGGAAAAAAAATCGCCCGTACAGGAACGACACAAGAATGAAAATAAGCAACTTCTGTTGACATGATTGGTGAACTATGATGCTCTTTGGGAAACCATGATGCTCATTTATGCTATATGTCTATATTAGTCTAGTGTGTCAATTAATTATTTTATAGTTGTCTTAAATGCATAATAAAGCTATTTTTTTAGATTTCAAATGAGCACAAGCTCCCTGACGAAGAAAGAATTAAATACTAAGCCTATTATATGGCGGATAAGAAGAAAGACGAACCATATTATTCTTCTTCCTTCGGCTGGTTAGTGCTGCCTGCACCATCTGGTAGAAATCACATATACGTACTAGGGAAGTTTTGGTGTCTCCTCGTTGCCTTACACACGGAATTTTTATGAGCGAGCGCTAAAAGGTCCTACCAATTTTGGCGGTAAAGATATTTCACATATCTTCCAGGTTTTTTTTTCTTGCCACAATAGACATGGGAGCGACGGCTTTGTTTCCTCTCCGAAGAAAGTTGTGCAACGGAGTTAGATCGCTCAAGAAAAATCCGTCGACCTCGGCTGGGTTTTAACCCACGACAGGTCCCGAGGCGAGCACTGTAACCCAAGACCACCAAATTATTATACACTGACTTGATTTAGAGATTATTTTTCTTCTCACGGTTCGATGTCATTTATTACAAGAAAACGAAACTACTCGCGCAGTTCATTCTTCATATTTTTTCCCCTCCTGCTTCCTCACTTCCAAGGCGACCTTGTTACGCTCCCGGTTTATGACCCTCTCTGCTTCACGAGATGTTATCCCAAGCAGCGTTTTCACTGTCCATTCCCATTGTCGGCTGAAGTCATGTCCCTTCTCCCTTCACTATGGTGTACCATATCGACCTTGTGTATTCTTGGGTTCATGACTGCGCGAGATATTCGTGACGAGTCCAGAACACGGAGGCAGGAAATATGCCATTATTCCGCGCATGTGTGTATGCGGCCTGCCAACAATAGCAGGAAGCTCCCCGTTCTCTGTGGAGGATCCAGAGTAAATTAGTCATCACGGTTACTGAACAGTTCGTTATCACAGCGAGACACCTCCC
>CABFVX010000959.1:181956-192390 GCA_902151425.1 Timema shepardi
CCCCCCGCGCGATGGTTGTCAGAACGGATAGGGTAAGTTCTTTGAACTAGATGGCCTTCGAGGTCTTGGTTGGTACAGTAGCCCCATGGCTTCTTTGGTGCTGACTGATAGCTGATGGCTTTGAAAAGTTACCTGACCAAATTATGTATCCCTACGCCAAACCAAATGATCTGCAAAAACATGTGTTTAGCGGCTGTCACTCAGCACCAAAGAAGCCATGGGGCTACTAAAGTAAAACGTCATGTGGGCACATTTGTGAGAAGTACTTTTGTTTTGATCAAAATTATCGCGATACTTAGCTTTCATCTTATTCGTTGTTACTTTAATCTGATTATGTTTGGGAATTTTTCCATAACGTATATTGGAATTAAACATTTTTGCGACGTTTATCAGTATATTTCTCGGAATATCCTCTGAAGATGAAGAAGGAAAAGTTTTCAAAATATATTTGTGCGTTAACGTTGATAGTATTTCATCTTAAAAATCGAACCCAAAACATTTGGTTTAGCACATTAAAGCTATATTACTGAGCCCCGTCCCTTGGATCATTTTTCACAAATTATGAAGAGTGAGTCTATATTGACGTATGAAAATATTATTAGAATTATTAGTATTAATATTTGTAGAAGAGGTAGTAAGCAGCATATGTTCTAACACAATGGCTAATTTTGTAATACTAATGGAAAAGCATGAAGTTTTTCTAGATGAACTGCATCCTCATTAGCATAAAGAGAGGATGCGGAAATCACATCAACAAGTACCATGTGGCCTATCCACCAATTCACCTGGGACTGACATTTGAACCTCGACCTACCCGTCACTGACAAATCCATTCTTTTTCTAAATGTATGTCATATAACGCCGTGATATGTGAGATTGTTCTATCAAATTGCACCCCTTCTATAATATAATATTTATTATTTTGAAATAATTATTAAATTATATAGGTATAGGTTTTGGTCTGTGCAAAATAACATTTTCAATTTATTTTTAAATTTACATTTGAACACGGGAATATAGCCGCGGTAATTTGTTCTTTGATAGCTAACGGAAGTATTTTCAGTATTTTGCCTGCTAAGTTTGAACTTAGTACAATTTTTAATTAAACCCTGATCTAAATGCTAGCTTCTCATTTTCAAATAAATTTTACTTTGTTATAAAATGTGTATTGGTCGAAACTTTAGTAGAGTGACACGGCTCTGCTTTATGTCATATAGGCCTACCAACTTTAAACTCTTCTTCTTCTAAAACTTTCTAACACATTTCATTGTTTGGACGTCGAAAAATTATCCGCTGACAAAGTAAAGCTCTTAATAAAGTTTTCACGCTTTGTGTTAGAATAATCTACCGCTGAACCTTTTTAATTTTGGGTAATCTCCGAAACCTTACAATTCTTCTGCTTCTCTCATCACCCTACCTTGTCCTAAATTCGACCATGACAATGGAACACAGCGACTTTTTCCTCTTCTTATCTAAGTAGAACGCAGTAAGAGGGTGGAAAGAAAAGGAGCGGGAAAAACCTCTCAAATAAGGAGTTGCAGTCAGTTACTACCCTACCCTGCCTCAGGAAGTGAAATGTCACCCCATTGTTAGAGGAACCCTCTCTAAATCTTATTCCACACATACACACACAATCTTACCCTCCCACACTAACAGGAATCATTGGACGCCCTTCTGTAACGATCGAGAAGGAAGCAACTTGGCCGTACAAGCGTGGAGGGGGTGTTTCTGCACGAGCAATTCGGAACAGATTGATCATGATGACTCTACGTTGTCGTCATCATCCGTATACAATGGGGTGGTTTAGTTCTGTTCCCCCTTTTCCATCATGTGGTCCTGAAATAAGAAATATTGTCATTCAGCAGTTCTTCGCTCGTCCTTTTACAGCTTTCAAAGGGTAGGGATGACATCGTCATCATATCGAGATTTACGGACGGAAGAAATACAAATTCCTGTCCAAAAACTTTCTCTGAAAGGTGGAGGTGTGTCTAGTAAATTAGTCTTACTATATGTGATTGGTGACCTGGTGGTCTAGGGGTAAGGTGTCGGACTTCTGTGCTGGGGGTCCGGGGATCAGTCTTCGGTCCCGGCACGGATTTATCTGATTACCAAACCCTTCCTTCACCTCTGACAAGACATCTTGTGTATGTGGGGAATGCCAAGCCTCCACTGTGGTTCGGATTCCACGTTAAACTGTAGGTCCTCCATTTCATCTCACAATCACCCTACCATATACACATTAGCGTAAGCGCGTATAACCCGAACGGGTATTAAGACGCGGTGCTAATAATAATAATAATAATAATAATAATAAATGCTATTTCCAACAAGTCAGTGAAATACGTGCACTTAAAAAAAAGTATATATATATATATATATATACTACCTCTCATATCTAATATATTATATTAAATAGGAGAGCTAATCAACAAAAATATCCTCGCCGCAATATACTAAACTGCCAATGACGGGGAGATTGAGGTTCGAATCTCGGTAGGGTGTGTTGAGGGTGGTTTTCTAAAAATTATTTTCCACTCTCCCTCCCCGCAAATACGAGTACACTTCCTGTGAATAAAATCTTCCTCATCCCTAAAACCATTAGCGTAATTAGTACAAAAGCGTATAACCCGAATGGGTAGTTGTATGAAAGAAAGAAAACCAATAATTTCCAGTCTGCCATATAAAAAGGCACCTAATTTAATATTATTATTATTATTATTATTAGCACCGCGTCTTACTACCCGTTCGGGTTGTACGCACTTACGCTAATGTGTAATGGTAGTGTGATTGTGAGATGAAATGGAGGACCTACAGTTTAACGTGGAATCCGAACCACGGTGGAGACCTGGCATTCCTCACATTCACAAGATGTCTTGTCAGAGGTGAAGGAAGGGTTTGGTAATCAGATAAATCTTTGTCGGGAAATTTAATATTAATAATCTTTGTTTCTCAGAAATGTTTGACACGGCAAATATCGATGCTATTTTGTTGAAAGTGATTTTTCTCCACACGAACGATCAATAATGACAAACCAAACTTTATAATTTCACTTTTTCTATGGAAAACGAACAAACTCCATCAAAAGAAGAAACAGCATTTTAAAATAGGGGTGACAAATGATGCCTTAAAAATATATACGGAAACCTACAGATTGAAAAAAAGTTTAGAACCTGTTACGATAAAAAAAGAAGTAATACAACGAATATAGTTTTCATAAACAAATATTCAAAGTATAATATTTCCAAACAAAGATTTTTTTTACCCATCGCTATTTACTACCCGTACGGGCTATCATTTGATTGCGCTAATGGGGTAAGGAAATGTTTCCGCATTTGCGTGTAGATATAGGGGGAAACCATTTGGGGAAGACCACTCTCAAGTTTCAACCCACCCAACCTCCTCGTCACCAGTAAATCAAACCAAATGAGACTAACATTGCGTATGATTGATTATCTCCACTAGTAGTACATTTAATCTAAATTCTAAAGAGTAGGGATGAGGAAAGTGGTTCAGAATAAGTGCACCCGCATTAACGTAGCGAGGGAATGGTCAAATCAAAGTGTTGAGTCTCACGTAGGAAACACCCTCATTGCACCCGACCAAGATTCGAACTACGACCTTCCCCATAGCTGCAAAGCTAGTATATTGAGAACCTAACGACTTAAACCGTATGACTATTAGTTAAGGTTTTTAAAAACACAAGCATTTTATCAAAATAAATAAAATAAGAAATCAAATTTAAGGATCTCTAACTCTTATCTTCTTCACATATGACTTAAGTAGATGATTATAATTGAGTCTTGCACGATCTCGCGACTTATATCTAGGACAGGTACAAACAACATAAAGAGTCCCCGGCTATTAATTCATCACTGTGGAAGAGTAAACCCACATTTTACCAATAATAAATTGTCTTCCATGCCGAGAATTGAACCCGGGATTCTCAGCACAGTAGGCAAACATGCTACCGTTAGAGCTAAAGTGTAGTTTTTGTCAACAATAGCACTCTCTTTCTTAAATAATACGGGAGCTCTGATCGCGTTTAACGTTTATAAAATGTTCCTCTATTTATTTTCGAAAAAATTTCCAACTATTTAAATGGAACAAATATAATCGAGATACCCGACGTTTTAAATTTTTCCACTTCAATTTAATTTATCCTAATGAACGTGAACACCAATTATATTAGAAAAATTATAATAAAGCAATAAAAGGGAACACAGTTTGGGGGAAGGGGTAAGGGTAAATGTCTACATGGTGTTACATGGGTTTGGGTGGAAAGGGGGGGGGGGCTAAAAAGGTAAGAAAAAAAGCGTTACGTGGTTTACGGATGACCCCTAAACAACAAACACCCGGCGACTTCCAACTCCCATTGCGCGCGCAATTAACTCGTGCTCTACAGTATTTGCTCCTTATTTCCCCCTGTCGGGGTGCATTGACCCCGACTTACTTTTTGTTCGGGTGGCATGACCGTAGGCTAAAGTTCGGTAACTGCTGGTGTCAGTGTACCAACTTTCATACTTGAGAAACTTTTTAAAACATAGTTTTGTCTGTTTCCGTGTCTCACTGGTTTGGGAGAGATTGTTCTACGCCGCGGGCAGAACCTCAGGGACCTTTTGTCTTTTAATGCGTCGACAGACCATCTCTGGTGATTAAGATGGTTTGAATCCCGGTCAGAGATCTTAGTTCCTTAGTCATAATGTAGGGCGGGTGTAGGTGAGATGATAGAAGTTCGTAGTTCATTCTAAACGAGGTCTGATTGAAAGGCCTAGAAACAAAACAACAATTGTATATATATACATAGTCCATCAAAGGGAACTTCTCTTAGAAGATAAATAAATATCCAAGTTGCCAATACCAAAAACAGGTATATGGTGATCTTAATTGTCTCAAAATTGACATCTGATCTAAAACACGTTGCTTCATTGCAAAACACATGCTTTGGCGTCAGACTTATTAAGTCAGTTGCAAACGCGTCAGTGTACTAAATTAATGGTTCAATTTTAAGGTTCGATTATCGACATAGTAAAATTAGATTTTTAGTTTACACATTTATGACTAGTGGACGGTTGGTGGGCAGAATTATGTGTCTATTCCATAGATAAAGCTAGTTTGTAAGTTTTGGGCTGATAATATCAGTTGATTAAAAAAAATTACGGTTGATGAAAATTAAATCATGGTTTAACGCATGAATATATGAAAGTATAATTGTTAAATTTTTCAAGTTTCGGATAAGGTTATTTCTGCTTCGATCCTTAAAAAGAAAAATTCACCGCGTTTCATCACCCGTTGGGCTATACGCATATTTTATATTAACTACGCTGAGGGAATAGGGAAAAAGAAGGTAAAATTGAGAGGAAATATACCCGCTTTTGCGTGGAAAAAGTACCCTCGGTACACCTGTCTGGGATTCTAACCCCAATTTCCCCGTCATTGGCAATCCAATCTCTTGCGAGAGTGACGCTTATGACAAATCGACCATTGAAGCGGTTCCTTAGTTTAATTTCTGTGATGACAAGACTTTGAAGCCATCGCTCGTCATCCAACACAAGGTAACAGCGGTTAAATCACCGCCAATGCCAAAATTATTATAAGCCAAGGTCATGAAGGGACGGATAGCAAACACTTGGCGACAGCACACGCAAGAAGGAGACAACAATAGTTGGTATTTTGTTGAAACTTTGAATTTCAAGAACAACTGTGGCGGAGTACATTTAAAGCGCACAAGAGTGTAAACAAGACCTAATATCAAAAGCGCATGCGGAAAAAAACCCACTGCATAATGTGGTAGGGTAACATTGCAAACATGTATTGTAAACACCCCTATTACTTTTTATAATAATTAAAATAAAATAATAAACTCAAATAAGAACTAGAGATGTGTTGTTCGGGAACGAACCCACAAGCGGTGTTGCCATATAGGGCACAGATACGATACTATAAACAATGGTACGCTTTTAATGCAGCCCTCTTGCGTGTTTTTGATCATGTTGTCGCCCCAATTAGAATATTGTGCAACCATTCTCCTGGTAAGAAGAAGGAAAAATTGGAAGATTTGTTCAGACGCTCAATGGGCTTTAGGGGACGGCCAGATTAGGCGAGCGACTAAAAAATAAAGTAGAACATATTGGTTGTAATGAGAGGTGGCCTGGACTGGAGCGAGCGCGCGCGCTCGAGCCGGTACAGTCTAGTTTACAGGCGCTAGGCAATATTGTTGTATGCTGGTTCATTGAGTGCTAGAAAAACTTCTCATTTCGACATTTTTATTACATTCGATAGGTTTGGCACACTTGCTACTAACGGCCTAAGTTAATTGGTAAGATCAAAAAGCATACCTATATATAAATATATATTTACAACTGATATATTAAAATACTTCAATAGTATAATCAAAGTAGGCCTTTACAAATAAGAATCACCATTAACGCGAATAGAGGATGGGAAAACCACAACAATAAATCACTTGTCAAAGACCACCCTCAGTTCACTGAGCCAAGATTCGAACCTTTGCCTCCTTGTCAACAACTATCTAGAGCTAGCTGCTAATCACGCGCTCGTTCGCTCGCCAGTCTGGCCGAACCCTAACCATAAGAAGGTCGTGGTTCGATCCTGACATGCCGTTATAAGAACGTTTTATTTTTCTCGTTGTGTCTTTCAATCCTTTCACCAATTCAATAATTACGCGATTCTTCGGTGAGTGCTCGGTCTAAGACCTAATTTTCGCGATAAATAGATTGAAGATAACGGGAAGGTTGGGGCTCGAATCCCGGTCGGGTGCACTGCGGAGTTTTTCATAAATAGTTTCCCACGCCCTCCACACAAAGGAGGGTCAAAATAAGTAAATAGTTGTAGGACGCGGTGTAAAAAAAACTCTGCTTTTAAATTAACATATTTATTCTGTAACAATTTATCTACAAACTTCATTACAATTTATTTATTATGTTAGTTTTACTCGACTAATTTCTCTTAATTTTTTTTAATGACATCTTGACTCGAGAATCGTGCCAATACCAAGGATCTTAGGTTCGATTCCAGTGTCCAGGTATACTTTTTCAACTGTTCCGCATTTAAAATGTACACCCGTGAACGGCTGCCATCAATGATAATCATCTACCAAAGGCTTTTTTTTTATACTGCAAGCGATTTGCTTGGAGGCTAGAGGCGTGCTTAGCGGGTAGCGGCAAGCGACACGCTGTTCACATAGCAAGAGGTATCTAAAGTTTGTTCACGGTAAGAATTGATCTTTCAGAGAGTAATTCCTACCGTAAATGGAGTATAGTCGAGTCAATAGCAGTCGCAATGCGGTGTTGAGGTGTGTTGTTTCATCATCTTACTGTCAAACTCTAGGAAATCTGAGATAAGTCTTTTATTAGAAACAATTTAAAAATAGTAATTTGTATGTCATATTATTATTGTTTATTATGGATGTAGGTAGCAAAACAAAAAGTGAAAAACAGCATGATTATTACAAAATTACATTTTTGAGAAAGAAGGGCAGGACTCTACGTATTTAAGTTGTCCAACTAAACTAAATATCTGTATATCACAACCATCTTCATTACATCATTTCCAGAATAATGCTGTTAGAATCAAGGAAACCTTAAATTACTTTAACGGAGTAGGAAGTGTTCCTTGGCAAAACGACTACCCTCTTCCAGAAAATATTTTCTATAATGTTCATAATTAAAATATTTAACATAAAATACGTTATAACTTGTAATGTTTAACCCTCATATATTAATTAATGCTTGTAACAAAAATACTTTGACTAACCTGCAATCTTTAATTCTCTAATATTAATAATTAATGCATATAATAAACACCACTTTAACTGAACTGGAATGTTTAAATATCCACATATTTCTTCTCAGACCACTTTTAGTACTCCCACATGCTTGTAAATGACGTCACTGGGGACCCACAACGCTCTTCTTTGGAACAAGGCGCTAATAACTACACTAATATTATAAAGAGGAAAGATTTGATTTTTTGTTTTTTGTTTGTAATGGATAAACTTCAAAACTACTGAACCGATTCTAAAAATTCTTTCAGCAATATAAAGCTACATTATCATCGAGTAACATAGGCTATATTTTATTTTGAAAATTTAATTTATTCCTCATAAAAATGTAGATAGTCACTCATACTTTATGGTAGAGTCTATGATGATTCTTCAATATGTGTGTTGAAAATAATAATGGGGGAGGGGGGGGGGAAGGGTCTAGTCAAATATAACAATGTTCTTCCTAGAGCCGCTTCCAGTATGCACTCGTAGACTAAATACCACGTGTTCGTTCGGGACGCGCCTTCGCTAAGAGCAAGCCTCTAACCTCCAAGCAAATCGCTTGCACTATAAACAAAGCCTAAGTGTTGCTTAGAAGAAGTAATTCCACGTTAGCGTGGAGAGAGTATGGAAAAAACAAGCGTGATAAATCGTTCGGTTCAAACGGCATAGTTTTGAACATGTATCTCTTCGTCACGGGCAATCTAGTATATTACGAGATTTACGCCTTAGACCGATTGACCATCGACGCGAAAGGGAAGGAGGTATATAACTAATTATTATCAAAACCAACAAAACGGGTGATTTGAGGTAGTTGGATTGCTCCCATAACTTGTTACAATATAATGGTGGAAAGCGAACTTGTGGGTGTGTGCGCGCGCACCGTGTCTTACTACCCGTTCGGGTTATCTTCATATCTACACTAAAGTGAATACCATCTCTGAGGAAACTAAAGTCTGTTCAGCGAAGGAATTGTTTTCTGGAAGGCCTTTTTCCCTACCAGAATTATATGATATAGTAGGATATTGGTAGGAAAAAAGACCTTTCAGAGAGGAATTCCTACAGTGAATGGAGTATATATGGCTACTGTTAGGAAACAGCGTTGTCATTCTCTCGTTTTCGTGTGGTCACACTCCTAAAATATAATAGTGAGGTTTCTTAGCGAAAATATCATGACACCAAACTTGATACACAGACTCTAAACACCTGTTATAAAGGTTTTATAGGTAGCTCTGCCATCTTGAAATAGGTCACTATCTTGAATTTTTAACACTACTTTACTCTAACGCTTTTTTCTAGCTTTTAATTGACAGATTTTTGACTCTTTTTTTTTAATGCAGCTAAAACTATCAGTAATTTCATGGTCTCATTAAAATCCTGATCTGTATAATATAAGAGACATAAATTAATGGTAATTTAAAATTGACTATCTTTGACTTAGACAAAACCCATTTGTACAGAAAAACAGCGCGAGATAGCAAAAATGTGTTCTTATACACATTTAGAAATAAAAGTTTGTTACCTTTAATTTAATTTTATTTTGATACACAACTGAGAACGAGGAAATTTGGCAACAGTAAACTGAGAGAGAGAGAGAGCGAAGATAAAGCTTTCCTCCTTAAGACCTGTAGTTACCTCAGCAATGATATTGGGTGTAATGGGTTAGCGATGGGAAAGGTTGATTGAGGAGGAGATATACTCACATTTGCGTGGAAGTATAGTGGGAAACCATTTGGGCAAAAACCGTTCTAACTAAACCCGACCAGGATTTGACAATCTAGTGTATTGGGGGAATGTGACCAGGCTTGTCCAACCTTTTCCTGGCTGGGGGCCGCATACGTTCTTGGGGAACTGACCGGATGCCATACATGAGATGCCCAAATATGGTATACACACATACGTACCCATCCGTTCATAATTACATAAATTACACAAGTAACATACTTACGTTTATGGAAACTACATAAAAGTTAGTGAACATTTACAGTAGCCCCATGGCTTCTTTGGTGCTGACTGACAGCTCAAAGCTGACAGCTTTGAAAAGTTATCAGACCAAATTATGTATCCCTACGCCGAACCATATGATCTGCAAAAACATGTGTTTAGCAGCTATCTGACGGTCAAAATTTGGGTGTATACCTAAATGTTGACTGTCAGAAGTCAGCTGTGAGCTGTCAGTCAGCACCAAAGAAGCCATGGCGCTACTGTACGTCAGCTTCTAAAGCCTAATTGTTTCTTTATTTATGCAACTATGCAATTTGAAGTGTTTAAATTTGAGCTGGTGGGCCTCGGTCCGCTGGCTGTATATGCCAGCTTTGGACCATGTGACCACCGAAACGCGCGAAAAGCGAACTACACGATACTATAAACGAGGCCCGCACGCGGTATTGACTATGCCCGCGCTGCCGTGGGACTAGAACTCTTGCGTCGTTCAATGTATGTAGGCCTTCCCAGACAATGACTGCCCCAATTGTGAGTTAGTGGTTACAATGCCATGTTGGTTACCATTTTATTAGTTAGGAATGTAGAGCTTTGTGGGAACTTATGTGGACAAATATTTTTTATGGGGAAAATGTATCAACATTTTTATTTTTTACATTCGATAATAGATCATGAGTTTCCTTTTGTTTTTCTCTAGGTGCCTCATTTCC
>CABFVX010000959.1:192830-205878 GCA_902151425.1 Timema shepardi
CCCCCCCCCTCACACTGCGTTCTAATACCCATTTAGGTTAGAAACCTAATTAATTAGGTTAATGTAATGAGAATAATTTTAGAAGAAAAGTCCCCCCATTCGCATGTAAGTAGAGTGGGAAACTTTTTAGGCTGTCACCGGCAATTCAGTCCACCACGATAGTGATACGTTAGACCATATGACCACTGATGTGGGTTATGTGTCTTACTGCCCGTCTAGAATATCCGTATTTTTATTTTATCCTAGGCCGAATGATTATATCACCACGCAGGTGGCTGCATGGTCTAAGGCGTCACTCTCGCAAAAAGACTGGCCTGCCGATGATTGGGATATCGTGGTTCAAATCCCCGTCGGGTGTATTAAGGGTTGTTGTTCACGCCACCTCCACACAAATTCGGGTAAACTTTCTCTAAATTCAACCTTACTAATTCCTAAAACACCAGTCTAGTAAGTAAATTTATGCTTATAGCCCGAACAGCTAATAAAACGTGGTGCTAAAAAATCATCCTACAACTTACAAACTATCTTAATTCTAAAATTAAAAAAAAAAATTGACTTCATCTGGATCGGAAGAGAAAAACACCCTGCAGCTACACCCTACAGACTAGACCAGAGCATGCCTGTCGAATTCGCAGGAGACAAGCCATTCATTGTTAGTCATCTGAGCTCATCGCTAAATTTTTATCGGAAATTTGCACATATATATTTATTTTAAAATAATTTTGTCTATATCTATTAAAAAATCAAATTAAACCAATATTATTTATTGCAGTTAAAATACATTGCTACAACAACACATGACTTACAACCTATAATAGGATTCTGTTCTGGTAGGAAGAAACTTTTAAAAAAATTGGACACGAACAATGATGACTGGCAATGATAACAGTTTACTCTATTATTAGTATTATTTCATATGTATTGATAACATCATCTATCAAAGCTGACTTTTGCAGAGCACATGATTCAACGTATGAGTACATTAAACTAGATTCATGGTATGATATAGCTGTTACATAAGGTTCTTCATATTAAAATTGGATTGTCACTGGTCCAAGTTACTTAATACTAAGCACACCTTAGCTCTTATGGTACAGGTTCTAACTATATAAGTAATCTGATTTTTTTTCACCCATTTATTCATATACATCCATTTTCACTGTGGTAAACTAAAGCGCTTGTGCAAGGTTGTTGTATTTGTCCTAAAACTAAGCTACGCTAAACAAATAATCGGGTGTACAGACATTAAATGTGTAAACAAAAGAAAAAGTACCTCGCCAAAAGCCAAGGCTTTAATTTAATGAGAACAAATCTCTCGCCACAATTATACCAAAACAATCGGGCAGCGCCCAAGGTTTGAACTAAGCTTTCCTACTCCTAAACTTAGGACAGCGCTTGCCTAGCGGGTTTATTATACTCAAAAGAAACTTAAGCCAGAAAGTTTTAAATGAATGTACTGAGTAAAATACTTTATAGAAATCTTCCCTCGTATCTTTTTTTCTCTTCCAGCACACCCCATCCGTTCATTTCAACGAGGCAAACCTTTTGTTCTCTGTAAACCTACATCAACCTTCCTTTATTTTCGTTATCTGTTGTGAATGGCGCCACCAGCCTTTTTAGTTGCTTCCAGACACAATAAGCACCCTTCTGTCACCCTCACCTCCTCCTCTATCAAACACACACACAAGCACATATATATTCTCCCACCTGAAGATTATCTCTTGGTGGTTTATCTGAAGCTGCGCCAGTATCTGAGAGGGTTCATTTATGAAAAGAACCGACTTGATTTGTTTGTTTTTTAAAACTTGTATGTGTTTCTAAAGGTTTATAAACTTCATTTGTGCACACGGACTAAACGTCAATCTTATCTAGTCTGGTTAGTTCGCCGGATGGAGAGTGGAGACGGGGTTCAAATCATGGCAGGGGTATCGTAGAGGTGATTTTACCTCTACCTAACTTATTTACACTATATTAGCTCTTAGCAGCGCCGCGTATTACTTACTACTTCTTCAGGTTATAGGCATAAGTACTACAAATTACGCTAGTGAGCTATGGATAAGTAAGGCTGAATTCAGATAAATCGTACCCGCATTTGCGTTAAGGGGGAGTGGAAACCATTTTGGAAAAACCACTCTCAACACCGACGTGGATTCGAACCTTAATCTCCCTGTCATTGGCATTCTAGTTTAACAAGAGCGTGACGCCATATAGTTAGACCATGAAACCAGCGAATCATTTGTCAGGTATTTGCCTAATTAATTTACGTGTATAGCTCGAATGGTTATTAAGATGTAGTGATAGGTCTTATTATTAATATTAATATTAAAAATATTCCACAGCAGGTAGACCCTCCTTCCCCGAAAATAAATGTGACGTTACTGGCGGCCCTGACAGAAGCTCTTACCGACCAAATCTAGGCAACTGATGTGAAGGTCATGGAGGTAGTCGCACCCTGTCGGTTGTGTGAATGTGGGCAAAGACCCGGGTTTAGAGCACCCCGTCCCCCTCCCTCCCCAACCTGACTTACCACAATGTCAAGGCTGTGCCCATGGAAAGGAGGAGCCAGAGAGGTTCCCATGCACTTTATAAGAATGTTGACGTCTAGCTGGAGGTCTCTGCCCGCTCCTGACAAGCATCGGGCCCGCCGTTTCCGCGAGACCTGCTACAAGATGGCACAGCCTAGATTTGTCATAGTCGGGTCACGGTATATCCGGCTTCTTTTCGGACGGTTAAATAATAGTTCTTTAAAACGGTTCCGTTCCCAGCGTCCGTACTATCGAGCTGAACCACGTCGCGAGCCTGTAGAACGCCCGTCGCGTGTTCGGCGGAATTCTTGCAGCAAACCACTGAATGTCGGCATGCGATGATACATCCAAAGATATTTAACAAGGCTCGGCTTATCATTCATTGGACGGTGCTTATAATTTTAAATGCAAGCGCGACTTTGAATTTTTGAATTTTTATGACAAAACACGGTCAACAAATTCTGGGGTAGGATATTTTTTGGCACTTTAGGTACAATCAAATTATTATATATATTTTTAGCACAGCGTCTTACCACCCGTTTGGATTATACGCTTATGTACTAATTACGTCTGTGCTTCAGGGATTATGAAGGTTATATTTATAAGAAGTGTATCCTCATTTGAGTGTAAAAAGAGTGAAAAACATCCCTATTATACCTGACCGAGATTCAAACCTCAATATCTCCGTCATCGGCTGTCTAGTCTATTGTGAGAATATCTCTTTAGACCACGCGGCCACCAAAGCGGGTCAATCAAACTAATTAGATGCTCAAAATCTTTTGGAGACATTAGAGTAAAGATTTTGTATTGCCTATTAATTTCTTGAAATTTAAGGCTGCGAAGCAAATTATTTCCGCTGTATTCCGCTCGCCTTGTGACTTTTGTGCAATTGAGTTTGCCGCCATCGTCTGTCCTGTCTTTTATTTTCTTTGTCGCTTTATATATATATATATATATATATATATATATATATTTCTTTGTCGCTATATATATATGCCGTGGCAGCCAATTTTAATTTTTCACTGTCCATTGCGTGTTTCAGCCATCGGGGTAAATAACTTTCTCAAACAAATTAAGACTCGCAGGAAGGTTCGAGGTTCGGCTGCGGTGAAAAATTGTTCGCAAGTTGAGACAAAGCTCGGATCGTGAGTTCGGGTCGAGATTCTTCCTGATTGTCTGGACGCGGCTTTACTTTTGGGCCCGATTTATATAGGAAGGAACATTTTTAACAATCACTTTAAAAGTTAATAAAACAACTTTCAAACCGTCAAGATGTGTCGTCTGCATCTGTCACTTCAATCAATGTCTTTGAAAGAATGATAGATTAAAATGTTATCAATGCTTACCACAAATAAGGGTTTGTATTTTCTTAAAAGTTCCTACCAGAATCAAAATATAAATGTACAATATTTACCACTTTGATGAGTTAAGCCGCTTCACATTTATTGTCAGTTGGCAAAAACATATTCGCGAAGCGAATTAACGTAAAACTTTCTTTTTGGCACCGTGTAATACTACCCGTCCGAGCTATAAGCATCTTATGCTTTCGCACAAAGTGATAACTCAAATGTTGGCGTTACGGAGACATAGAATTTGAGGAATAAAAATATATTTTTTAAAATCCATCATCAACACTATTTTTAAAAATAACCCAATTATTAGATGTGTATCTATTGAACTGCTAATACTTGTTTATGATAAAATATCTTTTTTTTTTAATGGTGGTGTGTCTCGAGAATTTTAGCGGCTCGTTCAGTGTTCCGTGAGTTAAGTGGTTCTTAAACTGGGTTCCGCGGAGGGGTGTCACAAGTTCCTTTAGACAATGACGCATAATGGCTGTAAAAAAACCCATTATTAATGCATTTACATTTTTATGCTTAAAACTCATAAACATCCACATCATTAGCAGCAGCTCCAGTTTAACAATGAGAAGAAAATGAAATTGCTTTTTAACATTTAAAAAATCTAAAAACAGCATCAACAAGTGTATATGCAACATAATATCCTGAATTTATATTATTTTTCCTATGAAAAGAATTATATAACATAAAATGTAAGAAATAAATTATAATTTGGTTTTAGTCTGAATAATTATAACATAAGCTTACAACATATACTTTTTATTTTAAAAACTTGTGGTATGAATGTAGAGGGAAGCTAATAAGACATGAACAGTAACGCATAGGGGTTCCTCGGTAGCGTTTATAGCGTTCCGTGTGATAACATAGTTTGATAACGTAGCTGCTCTAGATATATTATGTACTCGTATTTTTGTATGTGCAATACTTGCACTGTCTGAACTGACTGATAATATCAGTACGTGACTTAAAAGCAAACTTAAATATAGAATAGACAAAACATACAAACCCAAGTGGGAACCCACATTTTCACCAATGATATATTTTCCGACCACGTCAGGAATCGAACCAGGGACCCTCAGTTCAGTAAGAAGTCACGCTACCGACTGATCTAAGGCGAAGGACTTATTAATATTAAATGTTTATTTTTGTGGCTTGACCTGAAACCAACCAGCCTCCAAACTTTAAGCATTCATAAAAAAAAACTCGTCCATTCCTGACGGTAAACATATATATTCGACATGTCGGTTGCAAGCGAGCATTCCTTGCTTTACATACGAATTATGTAAATCATAAATAAATGAAACAAGGCAGTTCGACAGTACACCTCAATATTGTTTTTGTTTGAGTTTACAAACGAGCTCTAGTTTAGTATCTTTCTCGCTCTCTCCACTACACTGTTATTGACCACATGTTCAGCCCAGAGATATAACAACAAAGTTCCACCTGGTCTGGAGGGAGTGACAGTCACCTTGTACAGTCAGGTCAAGAGGAATCTGGAGGACTTTCACACACAACAAATAGTTCACATTAGTTTCTTTATTAATGTTCAATAACATAAAATTAAAACTAAAAGTCATTCACGAGCTAAGTTTACCTGGATGACAGCTCGAAATGTTAATAGAAGTTATCCCTAATATATCACTACGCCAACAGCTGACATCTATCACTTTGGACGACTGTAATGAAAACAGATGGTAATATATTAATGTGTTAGTTAACCACAGTAATGTAGGCCAATATTATTTATATATTTATTTGAGACCGGACACAAAGCTTATTTATCGTTTTATTCCACTTTAAAAAAATATTCACGCCACTTTCACAAAAACTTCTAACGAACATTGCTTCAAAATGGCGACTGACGAATTTAAAACCATATGATTGGACATGACGGTAAACAAGTTTTTTACAATGAAGCAGACACGCAGTTGATGAAAATATTTTATTCGGTTAAATATTTCAAAATACGATAAAATAATCATAAAATCATTTATTGTATGTAAAAAAAATGACAAAAATTTTCTCTTTTCCAAGTAAATACGATGCCTGTATTAAAAGGTATTGATGTGTGCACTATATTAAACATAATCAATAACGTTCCAAAACGAAAGATAAGTACTTTTAATTATGTTTAAAATATTGTCTCGAGTTGGATAAAAAGAAATTATTTAAAAAAATGAAATAGTATGAGAAAACTTAAGTTTACGTTATTTTAAATGTATTATATAACAGGTAATTAAAGATCTTTACATTTATAACAAAACTATGATCTTTTACAAGTGTTGGCAACCCAAAACCTAAACATATGATTTTCGAACTGTCATCCAGGTACTTTTCCAAGTAAATACGATGCCTGTATTAAAAGGTATTGATGTGTGCACTATATTAAACATAATCAATAACGTTCCAAAACGAAAGATAAGTACTTTTAATTATGTTTAAAATATTGTCTCGAGTTGGATAAAAAGAAATTATTTAAAAAAATGAAATAGTATGAGAAAACTTAAGTTTACGTTATTTTAAATGTATTATATAACAGGTAATTAAAGATCTTTACATTTATAACAAAACTATGATCTTTTACAAGTGTTGGCAACCCAAAACCTAAACATATGATTTTCGAACTGTCATCCAGGTAAAAACCTATCGTGAACGGAATATAGGTATATTTTGTCTGCCCTGAAAGGTCTTCTCTTGACAAACTAAACTATGGCCCTATCTTATAAGCTACACCATAGTATAATCCGTCAAGGTAAGTCTATCTTTCAGTGTAAACGGAGTGTACAGTACATGAACAAAGATAAAAGTGCTCTTCTCTTATTAAACTATATTATTCTGGTTTGATAACCGCCTAAAGAAAAGCTTTGTTTTAAAAATTTAAAAGGAAAAAAAAAACCTTTTGTACGCCCGTGCTGCTGCAAGACTTGTTCTGTAAAATATAAATGTTTGTTGGCCTCTGAGAAGCGGTGGTTTAGGGCAACTCCCCCACCCCCGGATAAGAATGTGATGGGAAAACAGTATATGACATTTACATATATATTTCAACCACTGTGATGTATTCATATGTCAATACAAATTATTTGCAGCTGTCACCTACCCTATCAGTAGGGGTGTGGGATTATTCCCCATTCTCATTTGGTCCTGTTTGTCTGTGACGGGGAGGTTAGGGTATCAATCCCGATAGGGTGGACTTAGGGGTGGTTTTTTTTTACTAAATGATTTTCCACTTGTCTTACACTCCTAATGTGGCTACAATTCCTAAATTCTACCGTTCTCATCCCTAACGTATTAGTGTAAATATATGGTTGTCCTGGACGGGTAGTAAAACGTGGTACATAAAAAACAAAAAAGGCTGTAATTTTTTATATAATGTTATAAATAGGCCTACCTATAAAATAACATTAAGAATTCAGCCAAATTCAGACAGGAAGATAATTTTTGATCCTTGCAAAAGTAACTAAAACAAATTTAATATATTATTTATACGTCATCATGTGATCTGCACGTGTAAATTTTCATATATAAGCCTATTATCAATACTACATGCATGCTTCAGTTGCCGCATAGACTAACGAGTCACTATCGCAATAGACTAGATGGTTTTCGACAGGGAGGTCAGGGTTTGAATCCCGGTCGGGTCTACTGAGTTTTTCCCTAGATGGTTTTCCATTCTTTCTCCACGAAGTTATGAGTACACTTCCTCTAAACTCAACCTTCATATCCTCCAACACATGAGGGTAATTAGTACATGTGTATATAGCCCGAACTGGTAAAAAGATGCCACGCTAAAAATCAAATCAATACCTTTAATATTATACCAATTTTCTTTTATTTAACACCATCTTCTACTACCGTTCGGGCTATTCACTGTTTTATACTAATAAACTAAAAAAAATGTAATTAATGTAGGCGAGAGGTATTTATTTTCTAAACGGCCTTTTCAACTTTTTTTTTTTAGCACCGCATCTTACTACCCGTTCGGTTTATACGCCTTCCTAATATGTTCTTACTGTGTTTGGTGGGAGGAAGACCAAACCCAGTTTCAAAGCGATAGAGAGGAACACCTTATTGGCAATGCAAAGTGAATGTCTGTCTTCGACGATACAAACAAAAACACAACCGCCAGCTTCAGCCTAGCTGTTCTTGAAAGGAAGAGCTAGGACTTGGAGTAACTTAAGTGTAGCAAATCAATTAAAATGTTAATTACTTGAGACAAGTGAAGATAGAACGACTCGTTCGTTGTTTGTAGGTGGTCTGATAGAGGCTAGTTGTAGAAAGGAGTGTGGGGGTGAGTGAGAGAGAAACCTAATTATTGGTAGTAAACTGCGAAAAAAAAACCCAACAATATTTCAGGCTTCATTAGTTTGTTCGCATGTATTTATCAGTTAGAGTTAAAAGGATACAACTTTTTCTTTCGCACTGGTTACCTACAGTAGCCCCTTGGATTCTTTGGTGCTGACTGACAGCTGTTAAACACATGTTTTTTGCAGATCATATGGTTCGGTGTAGGGATACACAATTTGGTCTGGTAACTTTTAAAAGCTGTCAGCTGTCAGTCAGCACCAAAGAAGTCATAGGGCTACTGTAGTATAAGTATTTAATTTTACTAAGAGTAGGGATGAGTGAAGTTTAATTTAGGGGAAACGTACCCATGTTTGCCTGGAGAGAGGAGTGGGAAGCAATTTGGAGAAGTGGGAGGGAGGAGTACCTTGGTACACCATTACTGGGATTCGAGACCCAACCTCCCCATAGTCATCAAACCAAACTACACCCAATATCATTGCTGAGGTAACTACATGTCTTACGGAGAAAAGCTTTATCTTCGCTCTCTCTCAGTTAACTGTTGCCAAACTCCTCGCTCTCACATGTGTCTGAAGGTGGTGTGCTGGAGTAAGGAGCTACTGGCAACCTCGAATAACCAGTGCAGCGAAACTTGTCTAATATTTGAGGGGAGATTGACCACACGAAAACAAGAGAATGACATTGCTGTATCCCAATAGTAAACATGAAGTTCCCTCAGCGATGATATCCAGTGTAAACGAGCTTGACGGATTACCGGTTAATAAGTTTGATTTGAATCAGATATTTCATCAAAGTACAATATCATTTTTCAGTATTCTTTACGAGATTCGGGTGAAATTGATGTGGTTTATAAAAACCATGTTTGATTAAATCTGTCTAAAACTAATGTCAAGAACATCTATTAACCTATAATTCACGACGTAGACTGTAAGTAAAAAGTAATTTTCACAGGAGCAGCCATATATTAGAGCTATCTATAAAAACTATTGGATTTGATTTCACGTGTTCATACGTCAACTCATATGATATGCAATAGTTGCTTATGTAATATTATCAATGCTTATTAAACTACACTAATTATATAGAAGAATGCTATCACTTATCATATTGGTCGCAAAATAATATGTTTACATTTTCTAAAAGGTTATTCCTGCCAAAATTTTAATGTAACTACTAAAACATTTTGTTTAAAGGGTTATGAAATTTACTTCTTAGTGACCCGCCTCGGTGAGTGCGTGGATTATAGCGTCGCTCTTTCAATAGACTGGACTGTCGATGACGGGGAGATCAGGGTCTGGATCACGGTTGAATATACTGAGAATGTTTTTTCTAAATGGTTTTATGTGCAAACTTGGGTACATTTCCTCTAAATTCAACCTTATTAAACCTTAACACATTGGCGTAGCTAGTTCAAATGCGTACAACCCGAATGTGTGTGAAGACGTGGTGCTAAAAAAATACTCTTAGTGGTTGAATGAATACCTCTTAATTTTATTTTTAACACTATTCAATACAAGCCGATTTTATCGTTGCAGTTTAATTAACAGGAGATTATCATGTACCCTACATCAGTCATGGCCAATACCCTTATAATTAATTTCCACTTCATTCAACACAGCAAACAACTAATTTCCCAGGTTAATGGATCACGGCGATATGATGCCAGTTTACTCAAACCAACACGAATATCTGGAAGGCCCTTTTTCCTATCAGAATTCTACTCTCTAGTAGTGTTCTGGTAGGGAAAAAGGCCTTTAAGAATATCAAGCTATAGATTGCTATTATGCAAACCATTTTGTATATTTCGTATGGCCGGTGTTTTTTTTAATGATCCGCGTTTTTCCATTCATCCGGGGTTTTAATTCCGACCTCCCCGTCATCGACAAACAAAAATATAATTACGAGCTTGACTTTTAATCCGCGTGGCCACCGGTACGAGTAGGATGGTTATTATTTTTTACTTTCTCATTACAAGATAAAGTATTGTAATCGTGAATATGTTCAGCCACGATATTATGATAAATATTTACGTTTGATGAATTTTGTTCAAACTTTATATCCTATATAAATGGCAATACTGCGGGATTTTTTAAACTCAGAACTTTTTGAAAATGGATTTAAGGATTTTGTTTAAAGTAGATATCTAGGGAGTGTTTGAACTCTAAAATAACACTGTATTCTTGGTTCAAGGGTAAAAATTCTTAAAGGGTAGTTTACTGATGATACATTTTTGAAACTTGAACATTTTTGAAAATATTTCTAACGATTTGTTTAAAACTGTATAACTGGGGTGTGACCAAAAAAACCACTGTACATGCCTCTTGTTTTTAAGGGGAAATTCATTTAACGTTAGTTTACTGATGACTTTTTTAAATTTTAATATTTACAAAACTGGCTCTAGTTATTTGGTTCAAAATGAGTATATGTTAACATTATTAATAATTATGCAGATAGGTTTTTCTTTATAAAAAAGCATTTTATAACTGTTTGTAAAAATTTATTTTTCTTTAATAGTCCAAACGGTGTTGGTCAAAATGGGTATCAGGGGACTATTTTACATGATCATTAATAATGTGTGTTTATGCTTACTAAAATAAATTAATTTAAGGGTAGTCTACTTACGACAAATTATAGAAAATTTTCAAAATTGGCCTTGAAGAATGAGCTAATAATGAGTATGTGGGAATAGTTTAGGAGGAAGATGAAACCTTTCTTGACTTAGTTAAGAGTTCAAAATCCACTTAAAATAACAAAATTCTGTTAATTTTTTAGCTATATGATATAAATCAAGTAAGCCTTTTTTACACTAATATATAGAATAAAATTGTTTATCCCTTTTGATAAAGGCAAATAAAAAATATAAAAAATGTATGTGTCCAACCAGGTAGGCCTCTAATTTGAATCAAGTACTTATTTTCTATATTTATTTTTCGCCTCTTCTTCTTACCCGTTCGTTTTTTACGGAGATAGTTTTTAAATAATCAAATTTATAGATTACAGCCGGAAATCCGTATGCTGATTTATTATGTTGTTTATCCTTAAAAAGTATAATAAACTAGTGAATTCTTTCATTCTCGACGGAAATAGATTCAATCATAAAAATTAAGTATTTATTTGCGTGCAAAATAGTGTTAATATCATGCACCGGTAGTCACTCGGACAAAGGATGAACTTCTACCTAGTATAAATAAATCTTTCTTTGATGCAAATGTTTAGAATCGTACTTAAGCCTTCCGGGTGTAGTCGTACCATCGGTTTGTTTTGCCTTACCGTTTTCACACTGACCGCCCCCCTAATCCAGTTGGCTGTTGGCGTAACCGAGGTTGGAAGTCGAGCCTCTGGACATTGTGCCAAGTGGAATAAGAATGCCGTCTTTTGTCATAAAGCTGCAGGCGTTTGCTCTCACCTGGCATTAAACTGGTGCACATAAATTAGTTCCGTCCCCCGCCTGCTCTTCACCTCTTCCTCCACCCAGAGTGATTACGTCATACACGAAGAAGTTTGGTTCGTTTTGGACGTTTGTTTTGAAATATTCTTTTATCTAGACGTAGTCCTCGAATATAAGGAATTTTAACTACCAGTTCCACCTTCGCTTTCTTACATCGTAAAAAAAACACATATTCTCAATGACTTTACATTGTTTCCAATAAGCGTCAAGAGGAATCGCTTTACTTTTAACATGTCAAGTGATTTTTCATCGTTGTTTTTTAATTCTTGGAAAGAAATATAAAGCTTAACAAAGCACCATTTTATGTCAAACTAAACTCTGAAATTCTTATGAGGGTATTATGACATTTTACATAATTATATATATTCCGATTCAGATATGAATACACTTTTCGTTTGGTTACTAAAGCTACTTAAACAATTACCCGCCTCGGTGACGTAGTTAGCCGACGCGCTAGTTTCGTGTTGAGCTCAACTGCAGAGGACGGGGAGATCGAGTTTAGAATTTTGGTCGGATGAATTGGGGGTGGTTTTTCACTAAAACGGTTTTCCAATCTCACTCCAAGTCAATATGGGTTCACGTCCTCTAAATTCAACCTTTCCATTTCTGAACCCATTAGCGTAATTAGTACTTAAGCGTATAACTCGAACGGGTATTAAGACGCAGTGATAGATTAAAAACTTGATCAATTTTTATGTATCAAGTTTGTCCGACAACTTGAAAAGCCGAGAAACTTCAAAACCTAAAAAGTGTGTCAACCCTGAGAAAGTAATTTTAGGTCAACATCTCTATTTAAAACCGAAACTGTTATTTTTTATACTCCCTTCCTCGTCAAAAGAATCCCTCGAAGCTATTGAAAGTAAAGAACAACATGAAGCCGCCTCCTGTTTACTCGTCTCGAATACTTACATATCTGTACACTCTGTACACAGAGCGCTAAGCTAAGATTTGGTTTGCTATCTCTTTTGAAAAATAGCGGACCATGTATTTAAATTTGTTGGTTCACACAGAAAGCTAAGCTATGCCTTTACTACGCCGCGCTATGTTTTTACCGATTGCTGGCCGGGAAATTTTTTCATCTCCCATTTTGAGCCAGCATCTTACGTCGCGCATGCGCATAACGCAACTTGGGCTCCCTGTTGAACAGACGCAGTGCTGTTTTGTTGAAAATAACTTAAGGAGTGTTGAAATTTGGTTTTCAGTTTGTTGCACGTGTAATTAAGTAATATTTAATTTAGGTTTTATATTTAATAAATGTGTTTATATTAAAACGGAAGCGTTAATTTGTACCAAATGACTAGATACTACTAAATTAGAAAACTTAATATTTCAATTTCACAATAGATTTATTTAGTAGACATAGAAAATGGTTACATTTTACAAGTTTTACAATAGGCAGAAAATGATAGCGT